>JAQQSE010000064.1:8297500-8489958 GCA_035772565.1 Antheraea assamensis | reverse complement strand
TCGCGCCTAAACAGAACAAGGCGCAATCTTGTCCTGCCCGCCTCTGCCGGAGGCATGCCCCTTGTGCCGATAATTCGACGGTTAATCGGTATGACGTCATAATGTAACTGAACAAATGCTTAACATTTTGAGTTTTAAATTACCTAGACGTACGTTCGTTTAATAAGAATTATTTTTTAGAACATGAACATAACCAGTACTGGTTTTAAAAAACTTTCAAAGTATTGAATTTTAATAACATGAGGTATAATTCAGCAAGCAATTCCCGCCAAAACACTTATCGCTGTAGTGCGGCCAGGGGCGGGCCTTCCCTTGCCATTGAGCGCCAAAGACAAGACCAACGGTTTTGGAATGGTCGAAGTTATTCACCTCACTTTCAGCTGTGCCTATTATTACGTAACGATATGACCGATATATGCAAAACATTCTTAGACTTAGCTTTATTGTTTGAAGCAACAAAGAATAATTTCTATTTATAGCGGATAGTAATTAAATATTTCTTTAGTAATATTTACTTATAGCTGATAGGAATTACTTTTTTAGTAAATTTTGAATTCTAACTATTTTTTGCGTATCAACAAGAAGTCAATAAATTGCGTTCAAATGTAACAACACGTCATGGGCTACAGAAAAATATCAAATTGATATAGAGATCAAGTGTGTCCTAATTGATAAAAGATTAATTTGAACGCATTGCGCGATCAGTAAAATAAATATTAGCAGAATAAAAGACGTTTCTCGAGTCGTCTCTGTGTCTGTGAGTGCTAATAAACTATGTATTGGATTTAATACATTATTCCCGTATCCGGTGAACTGTAGCGGCCTTAACAAAACGAACAGTGCAGCCAGGTTCCAAAACAAAAAAAAAAATTATATCTATAAATAATATTGAAATATTATAAACAATGTCACTTTTCGATACGTTTTTCAGTATCTTTTAATAATTTATTTCAAATAGTTTAATGTATTATATCATATATATTTATATAAAATATATATTTATATTCATAGAAATAGATAGTAATTTATAATTACTATGTTGAAATGTTGCAACAATGTCTTTTGTTTCATGAGTGTTATATGGATTCATGAGCGGACTTCTTTTTCTGATTGAAATTGTACCTTATTATTTAAGTCTTTGATTCTGATACAGATTATAAACTTTCTTTCCCTTAATTTTATCGTGTTGCTTTACCCACACATATATCACTACTTTAAAGTTTTCATTTTAGGTCTCATCGCAATCAATTTCAGCCGATTCGAAAATTAGTATGGACACATAATAGAAGACTTTCATTTATACGGGGTATCTACAACCAACATCTTTTCGATAAAATATACTAACATGTGCATCACAGTGCATAACAGATTTTTATGCTTTGATAAGTACAGCTCATCGAGTTTAAAGAAGCTTCTTAATTATTTTTGCACACATAATTTTATTTGTGTTTTCGTAATTTTTAAATCTCTGGAATCGTAGTATCACAATAATTATGAAAAATTCCTAATATTTACTTCCTTATTTTTTACTAGCATTATAAATGTGACGGTGAGTTTGTTCGTTCGTTATGTTTTCACGCCTAAACGGCTCAATCGATTACCAGGATATTTTGCATACTCATTAACAGGAGTACAGAAAAGGACATATGGTAAATTTTGTCCCGAAAAAAAGTATTGTTGCTGAAGGATAATCAAATCCACTTTAAGATTGACGAAGCCGGAATCAAAACCTAGTTTTATATTATTTTGATAACAAAACGGTGTTGTTTTATTTTCATTATAATTAAAAAATATATTAAACATCAAATAACTTTTGAATCTAATCTAGTCTAATCTAATCTAATCTAGACGTCAATGATTTCTGAAAAAACTATAGTGCGTATCCGTCACAATGTTTATTTTAAACTGATACATCACGTATAGCTGCTTTAGTCAACACAACGTGTAGACTTCATTCATACTATCAAAGTAAAATTCTTTTAAACGTAATTACGTCACCAACAAGATATAGTCGCGATAAGCCATGCCTTCGCGACCGTTAGCTAACTAGACGGTTGGCGCGAAATTTAATTTAACAAGCCGCGGGAAATTCTACCTTAATAATTCGATTATTTTCTTGTTTGTAACATATTTAAGACTTAATAAATACCCCAGTTTTGCACAGGCATAATGTACTAACGATGAATTATAAGTACGCAATATTTATAGATTACCAAAGACATACAAGTTTTGTAGTAACCTTCACCCAATACTAATTTAGTTATGCATAATTTAAAATTATTATATCTTCTAAGTCATTCATGCAAACAATATGCCAAGATGGACAATTTAAACATTCTATACCAGTTATATTTAGTTACCTAGATATACATAATTGGATAAGGACTCATTTATTTAATTATCAAATACTACATACACAAAAAAAAGTATAAAATGCGTCGTGGTGGTCGAGTGGTTTGACCAGTGGAATACCAATCCGATGTCCGGCAAATCCGGCATATACCAATGAATTTTTCTGAATTCACGAACAATTACTCATTCAAATTGGTGACACTATCGGTTAACAGTGAAGAAAAACATCGTGGGGATATCTGAATCTGAGAAATGTTCTTTTAGTACCTCTGTATGTGGAAAACATAGAACTATGGATTTCTCAGAGTTTAATTAAAATCACTAATACATCGTGGGCTGGCGTAGTGATTGTGGTCATGCCTTCAATAAGAATGAAGCCATTCGCCTTGTAGTGTGTCTCTTACAGGCTGATGATAACAAATTACTTTATAATAATTTGTAAAAGATAAAAAGTTCACTTTTTGGTTACCTTTATGAAATAGATCATTGATTATATGAATATAATATACATATAATATTTCAAATATTAGTGAAAACCGTATCACAATCTTTTGCTTTGATAATTCAGAGGAGCTAAAAAAACACAGATAAACGCTTTGTTCTTTAATAGTTGTTTATATGCTATATGTTTCATTAAAAACAAAATTTTAGACTTAAATTTATTGAAGTAATTTTTAAATAAACTTCATTTTTACTTTTACAACTTTTCTTATATGTTTGAGGACAAATTTGTAAGTAGCGTCAAATATCTCTCTATCTCTCTATCTCTAAAAAACTGTGAACCCTAAACATTGAAAAATATACGATGTACGTAATTAATTATTTGCACAAAACTAAACTTAGAAAAAATCATTTCAGAAAGTCACTCAGACATTTCAGATTCTTATCTAATTACTATCCACTTACTTTGATTATATATTCCAAAAAAAAAATTAATACATTCTCTTGACTTTTAAAGGATTTACCTTGTAACCACAATATTGACTGATAATAAATATTAATGTGTTCAAAAGCATAAATACTTTAAATATATAGTGCGTCTGCCACACCACACTCATAGAGACTTGGTAAAAGATTTTGAAACTGTTTTAGTAAAGCCGTGAAGGCCTATGAGGCTAATAAATTAGTTAGCTTCGAAAAAAATATTTTCAAACTGAAACGAGAAGCTAACCTGGCGAACTTATAAAATGAGCTGCCACATTGCTATAGTTTCAGCAGGACATTTTCCTTCGAAGTACTCACTGACGTGGTATTTGAATACGCGAGTGATGAGAGTGATGAGTCAGCTCCGCGTGTTTTATTATAATTTGTTATTTAGTAAGTACCTATGACTACGTTGTTTACTAAAATGTAATGATTATATGTGATTGCACAAAGTCTATTCCCAAATCTATTTACTGTTAGATAAAACTTTTACTTAATATTCCCTAAATTTAAACGTTACTATGTGTATTGATATTGATAGTGTTGTGAAACAAAACAAGTTGTGCAGCAAAGCAAATAAAACTTATAAATTATGTATCATAAATTTCAATAATATATAAGTAGTCCGATTTTTTTTTACTTACATCAATTTAACATTTGTTTGTTTCAGTATACTAAAATCTCAGAGCGTAGCTGTATCATATAAGATGTAGGAAAAATATTATAATCGTCAATGAAAAGTGTTGTTTCTTTTCGAACTGACTACACTGTTGGTCTGGCAAGGCCTCTACAGTTTTATCGGACAACTAAAGGGAGCGCTAAAGGCACTCACCTGATTTTATATAGGCAACCATCACAGGGGCGCACGGTGCGCCTGGTCTTGAATTGTCACCGAATATCCCGAGTAGAACTAAGCTAACTGTTATTTCATATAAATATGAATTTGTGAAATATAGACGTGTACCATGCTCTATATCTGACTATTAAAACTACTACTAAAACTGACTAGTAAATTAATGTAAACTAACTCCGTTCGAAAAAGGGATAAAAACAAATCCAAGCAATATGTGAATCTACATGTGTGTATGTGCACGTGTGTGGGGTGATCTGTGTTGTGTTGTAATAACTAGTGTTTGAAAATTTATTCAGTGTCACTATATTTGCGCAAGCAACGTGCTCGAGGGCACCATTCCGGAGAATCAGACCTCGGCTTGAGGCAGCTGCTGAGGGAGGCCTAGGTATGTGTGCTGGGGCAAAATTCACTATATGTGATTACTTGGACATGAGCACGCACACGCTCTGTTCGAGGGACGTAAGGGTACTGAAAATTAGCTAACGAAATTTCTTCAGGAGGATCAGTGAAAATAAATCGCGGACGTCTTTTGCACCGCGACGCGTCGGGTACGGTGTTATAAGTTGCGGCGGATACCACCTAACGAACTGGGATGATACATAGCGCTATCGAAAAAACTAGTTGTGAGTGTTTTGACGTACTCCCAAATAGACGGCATCTCCAGGTCCCTATGGAGGTTGACTCTCCGGATGTATTACGGGGTACCCACCGCTTTACGTAGAAAACAGTTCTATAGCTTTTGTAATATTTCAAAGTTATACCTTGACATATGCGCGAGAACAGGACAGCTATATGTCAGAATAGGATGAATACACATCTTATACAAGGTAGTCTTATGTCTGAGGGATATTTTACTTTTTGAGCATATTAACGGATGTAAACGATCCAAAACCTTTGTGGTTTTGTTTCGCACTCTTTCTACATATGCTTTAAAAGATAGGTGCCTATCTAATGTAACTCCGAGATATATGACCTTAAGGGCCCAAGAAGTCTCGGTTTCGTATTGCCTGAGGAGCTTTAGATTCTTAGGTCCCGGACGATTTACGGGGTCGAAAAATATCGCGATGCTTTTTTCAGGATTGAACTCTATTCTCCATTGACGATACCATTCACGGAGTGTGACGATGGCCCGATTGATTCAATTTCTAAGAAAGTCCGGCCACCAACTGGCAGCGTATATAACTGTATCATCAGAATAGCAACCTAATTCGATCCCCGGGGACCAGTGTGCCAGACCTTATCGAAGGCCTTGGCGACATCGAAAAAGACTGCTATATTGCGTTTCGGTATAGGTTTATGCGGGGTGACCTTTTTTCGTGGATTTTCGTTAAATTTAGAAAAAATGTACTCCGTGAGGTGGTGTACTTGATTCGTATATGAGTGCTTAGCGAGAAATTGCCGTATTGAAGATACAGACCAGGGGAACTATGATGTGGTCAAGAAGGACCCCATCAGGACCTGGGGATTATCTAAGCTTGAAACGCTTGATGGCGGCCGACACTTCATCGAAACTAACCGGGGTTACGGTATCCGCTCAAAGAGACGTGAGAGAACGTTCTAACGGGTGTTCGTTCGATCCGATATGGACAGGGTCGGTGTTAGCAGTGTTCGGAGAACATTACTCCTCTAAATTCGCGGTAAGATATTCCGCTTTGTCGATACTTTCGAACGTGGGAGGAAATCCAGGACTTATTTCTAACGGGAGCATGGATGCATTAAGATCTGATTTGAATCTACGTACTATTATCCAATACGTCACGTGGGACGGCTGGATCTCCTCCAGAAGTTTGTCCTACCTGGCGGCTCAGATTTCTGAAATACGAGATCTAACTAGTTTACGTAACGAACGTAACCGATCACGATAATTTACAGACGGGTAAGTGTCATAGGCTTGAGTCATGGCATTCTTTTCCATGATCAACGCTCTCACGTTGTCGAGGAGTATAGAGCGACGATCGTTCACCGCTTGTACCTCTTTCGAGGTTTCCCTAACGGCGGTCGGAACAAAGTCAACCAGGGAATCGATAGTCTGTTCCGCGTCGGCTTTAGACACCAACGCGCCCAAGATTCTATGTAAGCTATCCGAGGAGGGATTATTTTTTAAATATCTACTGAGCTTCGCGTAATCAGCTACGCACGCGGGCTGACACTCGATATGGGAATTCGAACCTAGCCTTATATCACGGGGTGGTGGTCTGAATTCAAATCATGTACAACTTGTATGAGCAGTATCGGAAGCGTGACATTTTTTAAAAGTGCTACATCTATTAGTGTCGGACGACAGTGATTCGAATATTGAGTGGGTTCCAGCGGGGCTACGATGTCAAAAACGAGATCGCTACCTTGCTCGTCGAGAATTTGCCCGTTGCGAGAAGTACTCGGACTGTTCCAGAAAACGTTTCCACTGTTGAGGTCCCCGACTATGATGACCGAGTTTCCTCGCGCGAACATCGCCTCTAAGTGGGACTTGAGAAGCTCTCTATTCGGTGAAAGATATGCTATAGATACCCTTCACACTGACACTTCCATATTAGAAAGAACGGGCGTCTCTATCGGCATACAGTACAACGAACATTTATAATAAAATAAAGTGCCGCCCCCGCGGGTGATACGATCGTTTCTGACTATATTATAATTCGCGATCCGGGGATTGCCCATTTTCGGTTTTGTAGGTAGTGTTTCCTAAACTATAAAGAAATATCTATTTGTCTATCGCGTAAAAAATCGGTTACTAAGTCGCGTTGTGTATGGAGACTTCTCGCGTTAAGAAACAAAATACAAAGACCGCGTGGTTTTATTTTATTTAACGCAGCGAGCTTTATTTATTACTATTTACGGAGGCGCGGGCGAGGCGTCGTGTCATCACGACAACGCCTGGGAATGAAGAGAGCACGTTAAGGAAGCCAATGTCCCTATTACTATTAATTATTTTATTGAACGCGACGATCTCCTCAATATCGTGTTCAAGCAGGACCTGTGTCAGCCAATCGATGCTGGGAATGAAGAGAGCACGTTAAGGAAGCCAATGTCCATATTACTATTAATTATTTTATTGAACGCGACGATCTCCTCAATATCGTGTTCAAGCAGGACCTGTGTCAGCCAATCGATGCGTGACTGAGATTGAGAAAACGTGGACAGCCAGGGTAGGCATCGCTCTCTGTGGCTGGGGCTGCGTCTGAGGCTTGAGAACCTGAGGTTATGCCTTAAAGCCCAGTGGGCTACGGAGGCCCGCCAGGACTGGAGGGCGAGCGGCACAGAGGGTGCCTCGCGTGGCGTGGGAACCGGCGCTACCGGGATACAGGAGGTACCCGGCAAGTCAGGGAAGGCCTCCACGGATTTGAGAGCTTCGGCTTGTCTCGCTTGGTGGGGACGTTGTGTGCGCAGCGCGTGGGGGACTTGCCATAGGTCGCAAGGTGACCCACGTTACCTCAGAGGACGTGGCTCGTAGGCTCGAGAGTGTCGGGAGTGCGTGCGCACTCCTTCGTAGGGTGGTCTAAGCACTTAACGCACCTGGGACAACGATGGTAGTTTGCATACTGAGTGACTATAACTGTGACAGTTATGGCACTGCGACGGAGTATGGGACTTGCAAGGGGTTTCAACGGTGATGCCGGTGACACCACAGACAGAGGTGAGGCCGAAAATGGCCTTACCCTCCTGTGATCGGTCAAGGACGACCAGGATATAAGGTATCCTATGTACCTCTCGGAAAGGAAAGTCTTGCTCCTTAAGGGAGCCTGAGAAGTCATCGGTCGATATCTCGACCGGAACACGTCTAACTACGGCGCAAAGGAGGCGCCCTTCCTCGAGCGCGAAAGTGAAATAAGCGAGCTTCCTCTCTGGGAGAAGAGAAGTAAGCTTACACGGTGGTCAGTGGTGGACGAGACTTTTACTTGAATACCTGTGGGAGTATTCAAGGTGGATGTGTACCGGATATTCTTTTCGTTTAACCAAGTAGATATTGTGGATGACTTGTCTTGTATAGTAACGGGGGCGGGGTGCGGGGCTTCTTAGCCTCAGCTACAAAACGCGTAGCATGGGCTTGGAAGCTACCTAAGCCAGCACGCATGTGAGATGAGACGGATGCAATTACGCCCTCTACTAGTAGTATCATAGTTATCGGGACTTCCGTACCCGATTCTGAATCTGAGGCATGTGACGTGACGGTAACGGGCAGTTGCCGCTTTCGGCTTAAGTTTGTAAAATCATCGTTCGTGATTGCGGGGGTCACGCTGGTATCAAGCTCCATGTCAGAATCAGGGCTAGAGCTCGACATGGGAACTTCAAATACTCCTGTATCTACCGATATCTCCTGGAATAAAGGTGGCGCTAATGACGCGAAAGAAATCGTGGTTGCTAGACGGGGAACGCACATAATATTATCCGATGACGTTAACGAATTCCGTGAATAACGATGGGGCGCGAGTAGCGACAAGATATCGCAGCCTATGGAACTGTTCCGGTAGTGACGCCATGCCGTGGTTTAACGGAAAAACGACGACAAAACAAAAGAGGGTGCGCAAAAACGAATTCTCGGAACGCTCCACGCACTTGTTGTCACAGTTAATGTTAACACGTGGGTCGCACTAAAAAGTGCGGTTTACGATCACACAAACAATCGCACAAAACACTTTAAACAGGTGCGTTTCTCGGAAGTAATTGAAGTTCAAAAACACAATAGTATTAAGCGATGAATCACTCGATAGTACTGCTCACCTAAACGACAACTTATTAGTTCACGAAACAACATCTGGTGCGCATCGGACACGTCCTTACGTGATGGCTACTGGATCGGAACTCCATGAAAAGTGTATTAAAATTCATTACTTACTTTACAAATAAAGGTACAGCAAAGATACGAAAAATTACTTTGTTTTATATATTGTATTTATAGATTCCAGCGGGCCTCAAAATATAATTATTTTATTATCACCTGCATAACTTTCAAGTATTAAGAGTGACAGTGGAATTCAGAATTTATTAAATGAAGTAATTTGATATCATGTATATGTAAATATTTTGAATTATTCTAAAGTAACTGATAAACTGACAGCGGAAACGTAGTACATAGTTCGGTCATATTGTTATGTCATAGACACAACGGAATGTGTTAGGGTCATTGAACATTCGCCTTTGATGTACTGATGCTGATTTGATGTTAAACGCTTTTGATGTAATGCCGATACCAACCAAAAATAACCATCGTTCGTGTTGCGGGTGGCGGCAATGACCAAGGCATTGCTCGGGAGCAGGGCAACGGACATTGCATAATGTGTTAGTAGAAAATACGTTCTTGTACTGGTACTTGTTGTTATGCGCTAGACATTAATTCTTCTCATTTTACTTTATGTTATTTAGATATATGTGTACTTAATTACCTCTGGGAATATTACGAATAATTGGTATGAAATGGTAATAAATATAATGAAATGTATGCTATGACTATTATGAAATCAATAAATAGATTTATATACATATTGTCCAGTATCCGTGAATTGCTTTGCGTGAAAATGTTTCTTTCTCTCTGTTATCTTCTTCGTTTCTGGATAGATTGTGAACGGTTTTTTAAATTATTTATTGTATATTTCTCTTTTACTGTTCAGGAAAGTAAAAAAAGGTTAAGTATATCTACACAAACATTTTTTTTATATCGTGTAATACTAAACCTGTCATATCTTATAAGACAATCATAGAAAATTGTGCGATGCACAATATTATCGTTATTAAATACCCAACATAACCATAACATTGAATTATGTGATGCTTACACCGATAATAATTGGATTATTCAATAACAATTAATTATTATATTGATCTAAATACCGTTGCAAATAACCCGTTTTTGTTTGATAATATTTTGAAGATAAAACAGATACTGGGGCTAAACTTTCCTGAATCAGAGAAATATAAAAAAGTGTCTTAACGTTTGTCATATTGTATACAGAGAGAGTATTTTATTTTAAATTCGTGGCTTATATGAATAATAGTTTTCGGAACAATTAAGTGTACTCATATTATAATAACAAATCTATCAAAGTTTATTGAAATAACGTCAAAGATTACCCCTGCGTTTCTCAAAAACGACACTGACATGCTTTTTGGCGATTTTCGCGGGGTTTAGACATGAATTTTGACGCCTACTTCAAAGGCACGGTCGTTGAAAATACTGTATTTAGCCGTGCCTAATACATCATAATGTGGTGTAATTATGCAATGTGGTCCTATATTTTGTCTATATTGCTTAAATAATAGAGATACATTTTGAATGTTTCGAATCGTTATATAATTAAATCTCTTTCAATATATATAGACATCGGTGATAGAAAACTACTCCTTTTAAAGAACTTTGTATTCCATTGTAAAGATATCTACACTTAACAGTTTGGCAAATGTTATAACTATTGGCGATTGGTCCCGGGAAGATATTTAATTGATACTTGGGTATGCAGGTGGATACTAAAGTAATAATATTCTGAAGCCTGCTACTATTTATAAATATTACAGAACAAAGTTATTTCTCAGCTATCTGTATTTTCGAAGTTCTTCTACACTACGTAACAAATTTAGATACAGCTTTCACCATCGTTTAGAGATTGTCTTCTGCTAATATAACGTGGCTAAATGTAGCTTTTAGTATATTATGAATTGTTTTTTACTGGCTGAGTAGCAGTAAATATTACATTTTGATAAAAAAAATTGTTTAAATTGGTATAGAATCAGTGAATAGATTTATTCAAACACTAGCTAGTGCGCTCGCGACTAGGGCATGCAATATTCATCTGATTATATTATTCGAGTTTTACGAATACCACTATCAGTACTATTAGACTTTTAAGAGTTTTTCGAATACCTTTGTATTATTGAATATCTAAAACGATGAATATGCTGTAAGTCTTGTTTCATAACAATCATACCTATAATTGCCTTAACACGATTACCTAGATACATATTGACAACATAATAATTGACTAAAATTTTTTTTGAGAACTGGCTTTACGCTGTTGGCATGAGAGGCCTTCACAGCTTTACCGGACTAAAAATTAACTAACATGTAAAGATTGCCAAATACATGTTAGTCAACTAGCATTTCCTTTTAAAATTTGTAGCTTAAACCTGTGCTTTATGCTCAAACATAAAGCACATTAATGAGTATTGCAGCAAGAACAACACAGAAGTCATAGTTTTAAATATTTAATAAGTACTCTCATCAATGATTTCCTTGGCGTGACATACTAGAAAATAAATCAAATTTGAAGGCAATAATCATTACAAAGACATATAACAAAATTACAAATTTAATTATTAATAAGAACACATGCTTCGTAGTTTAAAAACATATTGTGTCGATATTAGTACAAATTGATACATACAATATTTATTGACTAAAATTATTGCATTATCTTTCTTTGTAAGGGCGATTGATGTTAGGAAGTTGTATATTGTTTTACTTGAGACTCACATGTGATTTATTATGTTACAAGTTAAGAGTGCCGGTGATAGTAAAATGTTCGTTCTTGTCCTCTCCAGCTATATTGAATGACAAAGTTCCTCAGGGTTATGTAGGTGTATAGTTCTTTTACATTAGGATTGCTCAACTATTCGAAGATCTCGAATACTTTGGCCAGCATTATTCGAATAGTAAATATGGGCGAATACCCGAATAAAATGAATACTCAAATAGTATGCCTTACCCGCGACTTCCTTCTAATGAAATTGTTTTCTTTTTTTGTATTTATGGAAAATACGCGTCTGAATTTTATTAAAAGCGATTTTTTTTCGTAATTGTAGTTAGTGTTTAACATGTTTACTTATTTCGAATTACCTCTGTTTAATTTTATTATGGTTGCTTTGATCCTATGGAAAAACGTAATAATTAATAGTTTATATAAAAATTTTAAAATACATATTTTCTAAGTCAATTCGAAAACACTTCAGTAGTTTATGAGGTTAGAACAAACAAACAATAAACATTTTAATTTTATTCATACTATCACCCCGTCACAACTACCTACGCGTGCATCACAAGTATCTAAAGGATTTGGATTCATTATATAGACTTTCATATTTACAGTTCAATGAAGCTGTGTTAATATCTTTCAACATTATTTTTTTTTTTGTGGCGTGTAATATTAAATCACGATATCGACTTACGATATAAATATAATAATAAATTTTGTTCAATGTCCCGATTTTAAGTTTATTTTGCAACATTAACAACGATAAAATTACTAGTAATACGTTTAAAAACAATAAAATAGATCTATGTTTTAGTAACATAAAACAAAGAAACAAAAATAATTAGTATATAAAAAGCGAGCGGACAAGCCACGGACAAATTCTAGTATATTTATGTATCAAAATAAAAAAAAAACCATCGAAATATTTCGAATACGCACTAAGCTTTTCAGATAATTATTGTACTAGTAATATTTATTGTCACAAAACGTAATAAAAACAAACGAATATTGATTGAATGAGAAAACTTCTAAAACCATAATAAAATTGGACATTATTGGTACAATTTACTAGTATTGCATTAAATTTTAAAATCATTATTATTAGGAGCGATATAAATCACAAATTATAAGACGACGTATCAATAAGGCCCCAATAAAGGGTCCCGATTGACAATAGTAAAATAAAAGTGTACTTTATGACGTGGACATAAGAGATATAATCGTAAATTTGGGACATTAATTGTCCTTACTGTGTGTGACCTTGTGCGAGAGCAACGTGATGTGCTGTCCCTTTCATACCTATAGGTGATCAAATATTGTTTGCTTTTTCGTACGCCGCCATAACTTCAGTTGAATACTTTTTTGTTATATGCTTTAAATATGCTAGTATTTGAATATAATTTCACCTAATATTAAGTGACGACGTGGCTTAAGATGGTAAGCTAGTAAAAACGTTGAAATGGATTGGCTCTCAACTGCAGCTGCTGGACACATCTGTAGGTCTTTGATGGCAAATTTCTAATTCGAGGTTGACCAGAGCATGATCAGATGGGCATTATAATATACCTGACTTTTATCCTACAAAAAATCCGGTATGTTGCTGGAGTTTGAATCTACACCGAGCAACGCGGTATCTAAGCACGTCTACCATTAAGTCATCATCGTTTTAAAATAAATAATATCGGCCAACAAGTAATGTACAGCAACTTCTATAAGTTGTAATGAATTGCGTAAAAATAGTGATAAATTACTATAAAAAAATCATTATTCCGGCTATAAAATTGCCTAAACCAAATTTGTCTACTTTGAAATTAGATTTATTGAGTGAAGAGTACGAATATAATATACCGCACTGCTCTGCGTAGGAAGTTTGGCAACATCGCATTGTTTTAGGAGTTACCAGAATCCGTTAAATAAAAGATAATAATTAGTATATCCAGACGCTATAGGATTTGAAGTGCGGGTGGGAGTGCCGAGAGTTTGCCATGTCGTCAGTGATATACGTATAATTATATATTAACAGGTTATAATATTTTGGAATAATAAGTCGTTTTCATACGATTAAATTAATTAATTAACCGACATTCGCAGAGATTTTTCTTCTACCTAAAGTAGAAGTGCCAGACGTCAGTATGTTAGCATATATAAGGACGGAAATTCATTCCCGGGATGTATATATATATATATATATATATACAAAAGTTGTTCACTTAATAGTTAAATATTGAACTGGGCAAATTGTATAATTGTACTTCTTATGTACGATATCTTAAAAGGTCATATCTGAAGATCGTAGTCTATTGAACGTTTTACACTGTAGACGTAGTACCTATTCTGTACTCTATCTCAATTAACTTGTCTCGGGTCTGAAATTTATTGGCTTGTGTTTTTTCTGATACTTGATGTAAATAAATGGTGATATTATAATGCAAATAATGCGAATATAAATCTACATAATATATGTCGCATGATGAACTTTTTTTGTCAAATTTTATTAACCATACAGTATATAATAAAGGGAGGGCTTAACGATTCTACTAAGTTAATACATTTAATAGGAAGTAGTTTCGAACTTTAATAATATTGTATCCATGCAAGTGAAGCGTTTCACAACCAATTCCCGGTATATATATATATGAATGCTAGCTGCTAGCACTATCACTGCCGCGTAATAAGTTTTTATAGCTTGATGAAATCGGTTTCCTATAGCTCACATAATATTCAGTTATTTTGAATCCAGCTATATGTAACAAGCACAGAAGTGGCAATACAGATTAATTAATCTAATTTATTTCCTTTATATTATACATATATTGTTTGAAAATGTTTACTTCATATATCACAACAATTGTATTTCAAATTCGTGTATTCCACAATGACATTAGGCATCGTTAGTTCTAGGAGATTACGAATGCATATAACGAGATCAGCGTGTAGCGTTTAAAAGCAGTATGCGTTTCGAATTAATTAGCAAATCTCGGCGAGAGATTCGACCGCAACCTGTGCGTCCCGTGCACTGCGGTCAGGGTTGCACCCGCTCGCTTACCTGTCGGATCCAACATTCCTACATACCCAATTGAGAACAGCCAGCTTATTTTGAATAAATTAAGGTTGTTCCTTTATATAAGGCAACAAAATGTGGCTTCAATTAGGACATATAAATATATATACCAAGTCGAGAACAGCCCGCTTATTTTAAACAAATTAAGGTTGTAACTTCATAAAGCAACAAAATGTGGCTTCATATAAGAAAAAGAATATATATATAAACTATATGAATAAAAATCAATCGTCGAATGTATGTAAGTAGTAAACGCATCACTTCAGAACAGCTGCTGCACCTATTGGATAATACGTTTATGGTTGTATTTGTAATTGTCAGGCCAAGGGTAGAATGAAGGAAAATGTTTGAAAAATGGTATGAAAAAGTGAGTGAGAGAGAAGAAGAATTAAAATAGTGACAGATTGATGTTCAGTTGCCATTTTGTTTTATTACATAGTCACACTCTTATTTTCTTCATTTGTATACCTACCCATGGGAAACGGGGGTGGGCAGCTAGCATGAAATAATACCAAAAATTTCAATTTATAAATGCTTCAACCAAGACAGTTTATGTTCATAAAGATTCCAGATATTATTAAAATTTAAAACATAGAGAATTTTCGTGTCAATTCTACGGTCGATTCGTTGACAAATAATTTATACATGAATTTTGCTGTTTAAGCATAGTGAAATAGCTAGTCATTCTAAACTATGATTTCGTTATTACACTGAAACTTATGCTAAAAATTAATTACGCATTTCGTTCTTCTACGTACCATTCATTTATAGATAGATATAAATAAATTGATAGCATAATGTTGGAATTTGTCCACTACTTTTTTAAGTTGGCTGTTTTCATTTAACGGATTTTAACTTCACAACATTTCAATGAAAGTGCAATTTAATTTAGTGACGTTATTTATCATTAATATTACATTTTCTCAGTTGCACGCCATAAATCAGTACGAACTGCGCGGTTGGCGACGCAAGCGTCAAGTTTACAATCGGAAACATTCTCGAGAAAGAGCAAATCAATATTTTCCGTACAAAAAACAACTGAACGTGAATTTTAATCTTCAGAAAGAAAAATTTGCTTCAACTACTTATTTTGATTTCTGGTGCACTGTACTCTGGTCGGCTGCATCTAGGGCAGCGCGAGCATGTAGCTTGGTGGTATAATGTAGAATCCATGGATAAATTAATCTTAAATGTCGTCATTACCATACATTATATTAAGCAATATTGTTTCTTCTGTATTTATTGTAACACTAGTAATTTCGTTCTGTTATATTTATTCTCTATATTACATCTTTGTCAGAAAGATGATTAGGTTCTTCTATAAATACCTATATTAAATTGATATGTCTAATTTACACGAATATTTTTCATTATTTTATTTACAAATAAGCAATACAGGAGCTGTATTTATCCATTGTACTTTATACTATATAGTTACTGAAATTGGGTGTAAGAAAAATTAAATTTAACTTGGATAAAACCCTTAAATATATAATTTGGTTAGAATTTTATGGGTGTCGCTGCAAAAAAAGATAAAATGTAAATTTTAAGTATGAAGTAATTAAGAAAGGTGCCTGCCTGAATAACTCTCAAATCCAAAGTAACGTCGTATTATGAAAAGGGCAATCTGAACATGAGTTATTCTACATATAAAATAACTAGGTACCTCCGCTTTCACTGATAATATTAAAGTTAAAGGTCTCTTGATCTTCTAGGAGTGACATTAAATAATATAAGTAAACGAAAACCAGAAAGGACGAAAATAACTTAGATGATAAAAAGGCACTTTGTGACAAGTTAAGAGGACCCAAAGCTGAACCCAGTACTAATGTATAAAAGATTGAAAAGTATGTGAGGATACGAATGTATTCAGTACCGTACCTTTTAACCCGTAAGGGATGCGTAAAACGATTATTATTAAAGTCAATATTTCTGAATTATTATATTCGTGTTATGTTTTAATAAGTCGATAATTCAACAGCAAATCTTATCTTATCTTAAATCACCTTTGTGCTATATTTTTTCAAATAACAAGCACTGTTTCGTTACAGCAACTATGCAAGCTTAGTTTATTTAAGCGGGTGACATAGGTTTTATCTTCGAGTTTCATATACAAGTCTATAGAAATATATCTTTTTGTAAAATTCTCGGCCTTTGTTGTCGAAAGGTGTGTAGTTTTGCTATAGTGAACTTCTTCATAAAGAATGACACGGTCAAAGACTATTATTTATGTAAAATAAGTAGTCTTTATTTCTGTTTCTTAAAAATTATTATAATTCCTCCCTCACTGGTATGTTCCTGCCAGTGCCAATTTTTAACAATGCAAAAAAAAAATCATGATACACAACAATCCACAATTGCAAATCTTATCTATAAGACTAAATGAAATATAATCTCTAAATAGAAATAGGAACATCCAAATTGCGAGAACTCCCTATTTTAAAAATTTCATTATTGTTGATGTTAGTGACATCTGGGCTGAAAGTAAGCAAACTTTGATAAAAATAAAACCAACGCAAATACCTTTTGTGGCGCCATCTTTTTTACGTTATAAGAACTAAACCTTTATACTAGCAGCACATGTAATAGTTTAAAATTCTTATGCTAGATGGCGCACATACGTTCGCCGGTTGGTACTTACAAAGATTACTTTCAGCATAATATTTTTCTAATCTAATAGGTGTCACTAAAATCTCCTTCCCAATAAAATGTGGATTTTTCGTGGTTGAAAATTAACGAATTTATATCTTATTTCCCAAGAAAAACGATAAAACAAAATACATATATTTTATTTTCAAACTATTACAAAATGTAACTGATATTACTAAAATTTGTTTAATTCTTAAGCCTAATATTTATTTTATAAAAGTTTCTTTATTAAATTATAAGGAACCAATTTATGTTAAGATAACAAAACAATTAATGTATATACCAAAGGGACTAATTATACAATTTAATAAACCATTATAAAAAGAAGGCGACTTCACGAATTCCGCGGGTGGTCAGCCAGTTTTTCATGCTTCTTGCCTTATGAGCTATCACAGAATATTACTGGAATATCCAGTGCCTGATTTCGAAAATTGTTTTAGCAAGAGGTTCCATTATATTTGTTAAGACGGTATTTTGGTACACAAGAGCACTTGTTTTCATACTTTTTCACAAAAAAGCTACTTATAAGCCTGAATATGAGACTACAAGTCAAACCATGAATGACGAAGGATGCTGCCCTCGCTGGCCCCTCGGAATACGCTCGCTCGTTTCTTCATTGCTGTGGGCATACACCTTATCACTTTGTTTGTTATAACTTTCTTCGATGCAAAATATTTTTTGTCTGAAAATATTTTTTTTCCCACGTACCGCCTTAACCAAAGCCTTGGATCTTTCCAACCAATTTTTTTTCATATGCTCATTTAAATAATGCCCTTTCTTATTACGATAACTTCGTAGTCCCAGATATTCGTTTAACACTCTTTTGGTCTTGGTTCTGCTTAGCCCTCTTTGATAAACTAAGGTTTTTTGATTTCGCACCTTCACTGCCTTGATGACCGTTAATGTCCTAACTGTACGAGGTCGGCCGCTCCTCTTACGATCTTCGAAGCTTAAATCTTCACCTTCAGTGACAGTGCGATAAGTGTTGTTATTTTCATTTTTTGCGGAATGTTGAAAATCTCTCACTCCATCTTTGAAAATGAATTAAAATGTTTTTTTTTAATTGTCGGAAGCCGCGAACATTCTATTTCCAAAATTAGTCGAAGTGTACCTGGCCAGTATTCTAAAATTAAAAATAATGAAGTCGTAACAAAACTTATGATCCGACTAGGTTATTTTAAGATAATAAACAACGAAGACGAAGTCGCGGGTTACAGCTAGTACCTCAAAATCAAAAATCAAAATCAAAAATACTTTATTCAGTTTAGGCCCTGAGAAGGCGCTTATGAACGTCAAAGTTACCACCGGTTCGGAAAACAACCCAGTCATCGAGAAGAACCGGCAAGAAACTCGATCTCGTTTATCTTTTCATTAACATATTATAACTCACATTTTTAAAACATAGTTATAAATAATTACATTCGGTTTTGGTGGATGCACAGAGAGGGCGTCATTTCCAGACGTCACCGTTGTTCACATATTGATCCACCCTGTAATAGTCTTTAGATATTGAAACCTGCTTGACATGGTGCTTGAAATTAGTATCCGGCAAATCGGTAACGTGTTTTGGAATTTTATTATAAAACCTAACACTATTACCTAAAAAACTGTTACCGGTCCTAGTGAGCCTAAAACATGGAATGACCAATTTGTTATTATTTCTTTGTATTTAGATTATGTCGGTCCTTTACAAAATCTAGCTTATCTAAGTTTTTGCAGACGTACATTAGATTTTCAAGTATGTATTGGGAGGGCAGAGTTAGGATACCGAACTCCTGGAACTTATCTTTTAATGATTCGCGAGGCCCCATATCATAAATTGCTCGAACTGCCGGTTTTGGTAGTAAAAATATGGTGTCTACCTCAGCTGCTGTCCCCGACAGCAAAATACCATAAGACATTAAGCTATGAAAGTAAGCGAAGTAGACTGTATGATGTAATAAGTTTGCGATACGAGTCAATAGATGGCGCTTGTCGAAATTAATGTGAAATTAAAACACGGTGTCAAGAATCGCACTTGATTATATATAGTATAATTAACCATTGTAATTTTTTAATGTAGTCCGGTGAAACTGTGAAAGCCTAAAAAGCTGGCAGTGTAGGTCAGTTCGAAAAAAAAAAAAAAAAAAAAAAAAAGTAATTTTTTAAGTTTCCATTATATTTCTCATTCTCGATCTCGTCGTATTATTTTTGGGAGGACCTCAAAGTAGGCGGTTCATGGTCCTTCGAGCCGGATACGCGAAAATAGTTAGTTAGGTAGGCCGTTCAGTCAGTATAGTAAAGTGAGTGTTTAAAGTGATCTAAGTGCAAAGTGACCTTGTGTAAAGTGTAAAAACTTATAAATTCTGACATACAAAAATAACGATATTTTGTTTTACAAAACAATTATAATTTGTTCTCTCTTTGTTTGTACAAAAACCAATAATTGTTACAAATAAATAAAAATTACAAAAATAAAACATTTACAACAAAAAATAAATAAAGACAATTTAACTCAAAACTAGTGATTCGAATACAAAAATAAATTGTACGATTCAAGACTTCGATAAACTTTTATTACGAACTACCCACATTTATTTGAACTTTGAAAAACTTACTTGTAACGTTCAGTGGTGATTAAAAAGAACTTGTAAAATTATAATTTGTAAACATGGAAGCGATTATTAGTGCACAGTTAGATTTGTTGGATCAAATTAAAAGAGCTCATTCAAACTTTAAGAAAACTCCTAAGGACAGATTAAATATAAATTATACAAAAACTAAATTACAACTATTAGAAGATAACTGGGAAAGTTTAAGATCAAACCATATTAACTTAATACAATCTTTCGACAAGAAAACAATAATTTCTACGGAATACGATACAAAAAAGGTATATTTCACTGCGGAAGATGAATATACTACTGCTAAAGTGTTGATGATGGACACAGTAGAACGACTTCAGCAAGAAATGAAAAATAGTAGCAGCGGATTCCCAAGTTCGTCAGAAACTGTCAAACCTGTAGAAATAAAGATACCCGCACTAAAAATTCCATCATTCAGCGGACAGTATACAGAGTGGTATTCTTTTCATGACCAGTTTGTATCTTTGATACACGACAACCAATCGTTAACAAACGTCCAGAAACTACATTATTTGAAAATGAATATAGTGGGAGAAGCGGCTAACTTGCTTAGAAATATACCAGTAACAGATAAAAACTACGATCATGCATGGGAAAAGCTGAAAAAGAGATTTAGTAATAAAAGAGTTATAGTAAATGCTTACTTACACAAGTTAATGTCCATACGAAGTATAGTTCACCAGTCAGCAAATGCTATTAAGTATTTACTAGATACTACTTTATATTGTTTGAATGGATTACACAGTGCAGATGTCAAGACCGAAGACTGGGATGCAATTATAATATATCTAACAGTAAACAAACTAGACTCCGAATCAAACAAGCAATGGGAAGAGAAAATAAACAGAGATAATGATGACAGTCTACCTACATTGCAAATGTTAACCGATTTTTTAGAAACAAAATTTAGATCACTAGAAGGTATTCAATCAAGCAGAGTAAACAATATACGCCCTAGACAAAACACTAATATAGTAGAGAAGAAAGTCTACCATGCAACTAAAACTACAACTAGTAAAGAGACATGCAGCTACTGTAATAACGGTCACTACTTACACAAATGCCAACAATTCGCTGCTTTGAGCTACGACAAAAAGAAAAACGTTATAGAGAGGAATCAGTTGTGCTATAACTGCTTAGTTCCTTATCACCGAATCAAACAATGCAGACATCCTGCTCGTTGTCATTCATGTGGTAAGAAACACCACTCTTTAATACATCCACCTCCTGAAAATATAAACGAGATCAACACAGCATACATTAGCAATCATAGACGGGAAACTTCAAACTTTGACAATCACATACAGTCCACAGAAACAAACAAAAACGAAGAAGTGATAACATACTTAGCTACAAAACAGAAAACGAACGTACTACTAGCTACGGCTATGGTAAAAGTTAGGGCAGAGAACGGCAGAGAATTGCAACTAAGAGCATTAATTGACCAAGGCTCTGAGGGGTCTTTTATAACTGAATCTGCTACACAAACACTTGGTCTAAAGAGAAAAACAATAAATGGTTCAATCAGTGGTATAGGAGATACACAAGCAATAAAAACTAACTATAGGGTAAGATTCATGATACAGTCTAATACAGATAAACAATTCAAGCTGTACGTGGATGCTTACGTATTGAGAACATTGACTCGGCTGCTACCATCAAAACATGTTCCTGCAAATTGGCCACACATACAAGGTCTGCCATTAGCAGATTCTACATACACCACTCCTGGAAAGATAGACTTACTTTTGGGTGCTGCAGTATACAGCAGAATTCTTCAAAGTGGTGTGAAAGCTGGACCACCTGGTACACCCTTAGCGCAAAAAACACAACTGGGTTGGATCCTATCTGGAGAAGTAAATACAAACCACGCTGAACCTGAAAAGACACTTTTAAGCATGCATATAACAAATATAGAAGATGAAAACAAACTACTAACGAAATTTTGGGAAATAGAGTCAGACAAAGCCTGTAAACGAACAATCAAAATGACAGAAGAAGAACTAGAGTGTGAAAACATCTACGAAAGAACATATAAGAGAGATAAAACAGGAAGATACATAGTGGACACACTAATAAAAGATAAAGACTATGACTACGGAAACACGAAAGATAAAGCTAGAAAACGGTTAGAACAAATTGAGAGAAAATTAAACAAAGATAAAGAACTAAAGGAAGAGTATACAAAAGTGTTAATGGAATACAAGGACTTAGGACACATGGAAGAGACAGATGAAAGTGAAATAAATAAATCTACAAAAGAAATATTTTACTTACCTCATCACGCGGTTGTGAAAAGGGATAAACTTACCTCCCGATTACGAGTGGTCTTCGACGCTTCGATGAAGGGTTCGAATGGAAGTTCACTTAACGATAACATGTTTGTTGGTCCAACGATACAGCGTCATCTAAGACATATTGTAATGACATGGCGTGAACACAAAGTAGCTTTTGTTGCTGATTGTGTTAAAATGTACAGACAAATTAAAGTTACAAAAGAATGCGCAAACCTACAAAGAATCTTATGGAGACAGGATGGAGAACTGAAAGAATATAAACTTACGAGAGTTACATTTGGCACGGCAAGTGCACCTTATTTAGCGACAAGAACAATTCAACAACTGGCAAACGATGAAGGAGAAATGTACCCGTTAGCTTCAGAAATAGTACGGAATGATTTCTATATGGACGATCTGCTATCTGGAAGTGATAATTTTGATGAAGCTCGAGAAAAATACATACAGATAACGAAAATGATGCTCAGTGGAGGTTTTAAAATGCAAAAATGGACGAGTAACGATAATGATTTTCTAAAGTATATAGAAGAAGCAGATGAAAATACGGAAGAGATTTATGTCATAAACAATGATGATGTGATAAAGACATTGGGTATAAGATGGAACAGAGTTACTGATAAATTTTAATACATAATAAATCTAAACTATAAAACTTCAGAAACAAAAAGGACAGTACTCTCTACCATAGCTAGAATTTACGACCCTATGGGCTGGCTAGCACCTGTAATTGTAACAGCCAAGGTCTTCATTCAAAAACTCTGGCTTGCTGGTATAAGTTGGGATCATCCGATTCCTAAGATACTTAAAGAGGAATGGATTAAATATGAACAAGAACTAAAGGATGTGAAGGACATCACTGTAAATAGATGGCTAAACACAAACAATAGTGATACAGTTCGAGAACTGCACGGATATTCGGATGCCTCTACAATGGCATATGCAGCGGCAGTTTATCTGAGAGTTGTCAAAAAAGATGGTAAAATACTTACAAATCTCATCAGTGCTAAGACTAAGGTTGCTCCGACAAAGACCATATCAGTTCCAAGATTGGAATTATGCGGTGCCGTACTTCTGACTAATCTTCTAAACGAAATTGCAGAACAACTGAAAATTAATCGCGAAAATATATATGCCTACACTGATTCTAAAGTTGTACTTGCTTGGCTCCAATGCCACCCGAGTAGATGGAAGACTTTCATAGCCAATCGGACTTCAGAAATTTTGAGTCTTCTACCTAGTCAACATTGGCACCATGTTTCTTCTGGAAATAACCCCGCCGACGTTGCCTCACGAGGCGCAACACCTTTGCAACTACAGACGCATTCCTTGTGGTGGACTGGACCCGCAGATCTGAAACAGAAAAATCTGAAACACGAAAAATTAATAGATAACATAACTAATTTAGAAGCAAAAACAATAAAGGTAATGACGACAATACAAGAAGAACAAGAATTTCATTTACTTGATAAATATTCAAAATTGACAAAATTATTGAGAGTAACAGCATACATTTTAAGATTTATCAGAAAAAATAAAGAGAATCACAAACATTTAATAGGAGAAGAAATTGAGAGAGCTATGGAAAAATGCATTTTAATATGTCAACAACAAGAATATTCAATTGAAATACACAACTTAAGGACAAATAAACCTATATCTTCAAATAGCAAACTAAAAACTCTTAATCCGTTTTTAGATCAAAATAGAATACTAAGAGTTGGAGGAAGACTGGCTCATGCTAATATCCCTGGTGGTTCAAAACATCAGATAATATTACCTGGAAGTCACCCATTTACAAAATTGATTTTACAAGATTGTCATGAGAAAACCTTACATGGTGGTCCTATGCTAATGTTGAGTCATTTACGTACAAAATTTTGGATAACCCATGCAAAGAGCCTTTTGAGAGAAGTTCTACACAAATGTGTGACATGCACCAGATACCGATCAGCTACAGCAACACAAATGATGGGATCGTTGCCTAGGGTAAGAGTTACACCTGCAAGGCCATTTTTAAATAGTGGCGTGGATTTAGCTGGACCAATAGATTTAAGACTATCTAAAGGCCGAGGATGTAAGACACAGAAAGGTTACATTATCATCTTCATTTGTATGGTTACACGAGCTATCCATATTGAAATTGTAACTAGTTTAACCTCTAAAGACTTTGTAGCAGCTTTTAAAAGATTTGTAGCACGCCGTGGACGATGCAAGGATATCTGGAGTGACAATGCTACTAATCTCATAGCTGGAAATAAAGAACTGATGTCGGCCTTCGAAAGAAGTATAGATGAAGTGCGTGTTGAAATTGAAGATCTTTTAGCCAATGATGGTACTACTTGGCATCACATACCAGCTTTAGCTCCCCATTTTGGAGGATTGTGGGAAGCTGGAGTCAAATCCATTAAGTTCCACTTGAAAAGAGTACTACAAAACACGACTCTAACTTATGAAGAGATGTCTACCTTGACGGCACAGATAGAGGCGACGCTTAATTCGCGACCGATTTCTCCAATGAGCGAAGATCCTTCTGACTGTGATCCTTTAACTCCTGGTCACTTCTTGATCGGCGAAGCACCGATCACGGTGCCAGAGCAGAGTCATTTAGAAAAAAATGTGAATCAACTGGAGAGATGGCAGCTGACACAACGGATGATGCAAGACTTTTGGACTAGATGGTCAAGAGAATACCTCAGTCGCCTGCAACAGAGACCTAAGTGGATTAAAACCAAGTCTAACATCAAGATTGGAGAACTCGTGTTATTAAAGGAAGACAATATGCCTCCCGGTAAATGGTTGATGGCACGAGTCATAGATACTCATCCAGGAGACGACGAGTTAATACGAGTAGTTACTGTCAAAACCAAAACTTCTGTACTTAAGAGACCAGTCACCAAAGTGTGTCGTCTTCCGATGGATGATTAATTTTCTTATTATTATTATATTTGTTAATTTCAAATTGTATACTGTTATAAGTTTAACATAAATACTTACTTTTGGTTATTTTAGTAATTCTTAACTTTGTGTTCTTAATAGTATCAGTATTTCATCCATTTAAAATTTAGTTTTTTGTTTTTATATAAAGGACATTACTATGTCCTTGGTGGGTGGAATGTATGATGTAATAAGTTTGCGATACGAGTCAATAGATGGCGCTTGTCGAAATTAATGTGAAATTAAAACACGGTGTCAAGAATCGCACTTGATTATATATAGTATAATTAACCATTGTAATTTTTTAAGTTTCCATTATATTTCTCATTCTCGATCTCGTCGTATTATTTTTGGGAGGACCTCAAAGTAGGCGGTTCATAGACCAACCTAGCAGTGGCAATATGTGTTAGTTGGCGAATCTTTCGAACTGCAAATGCAGCAGAACTTAATCTTCCTGCCAATTTTTTAATATGAGGACCCCATTGTAATTTAGAACCAATTGTGATACTCAAGAACACGGTACTGTCTACCAACCCAACTAGATTTCCTTCGATCTCTATTCTAGTATCAATACATGAAACATTAGGTAAGGTAAACCTTATGCATTTTGTTTTGTCTGCATTTAGCAATAAATTATTTAATGCAAACCAATTTGAAATTTTATTTAAGGTATTATTTAGATGTCTAGACTCGGAGTCTATTCTCTTTACTTTAAATATAAGCGAAGTGTCATTCGCGAAAAGTACCATGTCTGCACAGTTATCAACCACTAGCGGCAGATCATTTATATATACCAAGAACAGAAACGGCCCTAAAATGGAACCCTGTGGAACACCAATTTGAGTCGACGATCCCACAGACGTTACCTCGTCTATACTAACTTTGAGACAGCGATCTTTTAAATAGGAGACCAGAAGGTCGAGAGAAGCTCCACAAACACCATAGTGTTTTAATTTCAAAATAAGTGTACTATGGTCAACGCAATCAAAGGCCTTAGATATATCACAAAACACACCAATTGCATCCTGCGATCCTTTCCAGGCCTGTAATATATGACTTAATAGCGTTGCACCAGCGTCAGTAGTTAATTTTAATTTTGTGAAACCAAACTGTCACCATCTAGAATCTCTTGCGTTTTAAAATATTCTAACAATTGCTTAAGCACAATCTTCTCAAAAATCTTGCTTAAAGACGGAAGTACAGAAATTGGTCTATAGTTTCCAAGACTACTCCTACAACCTGATTTAAATAAAGGGACCACTTTACTTATTTTCATTAAATTGGGAAAGGTTCCTTTTGCTATACACTGGTTAAATATGTTTGCCAAATATGGTGAAATATTAATAATTAAGGATTGAACTACCATTACCGACATTCCCCATATGTCTTCGGTATGTTTCAAATTTAATAGTTTAAAAGTCCTTATTATTTCACCTGCACCAATAGATGTGAATTTAAATATTGAATTTACAGGTGCACAATGATTTTTAAAAAAATGATAAGGCACCATGGGCTGATGATGTAATATTTTTTGTTACCTGTAAAGGCATGTTTGTGAAATAGTCTTGGAAAACAGTAGCTACCTCTGAGCTATTTGAAATATGTACTCCGTCGACATTCAAATTATGCGAAGTATCATTTATTTTATTTATACCTAATTCTTTATTTATAATATGCCAGACAGTCTTGGTCTTATTACTAGACTCAATAACTTTATTTCGTAAAAAAATAGCCTTAGCAGGTACACAAACACGCTTGACTATTTTTGAAAAATTTCTGACATAAGCATGAAAAGATTCATTGCTAGTCAATGATCTCCTATGATACAAATCGTATAGTCGGTCTCTACTTTTTTTAATTCCTGTGGTAGCCCACT
Organism: Antheraea assamensis; assembly: GCA_035772565.1. NCBI lineage: Eukaryota > Metazoa > Arthropoda > Insecta > Lepidoptera > Saturniidae > Antheraea > Antheraea assamensis. The sequence goes on along the minus strand of JAQQSE010000064.1, from coordinate 8,462,928 downwards.
CACTAAAATGATTTCTTTTTTTTACACTAATAACTTTTCTTGGGCAATGTTTATTAAATTCAGTCCTGATAATATTAAACAAGTTATCGTAATCCTGATTTGGATCTTGATTACTAAAAACATTTTCAGATAATTTTTGTAAAACATTGTAATTTAAACGATCTAATCTACTTTTTGATACACGTCTAGCAGTGTTCTTACAGTCAGTACTAGGTTTGTCACAATTTATATTAACGAGTAGTCCTTCATGATCAGATCGTATCGCAGTAATAATACTACCGCCCATGGTTTTAAAATTAGTAAATATATTGTCTATGCAAGATGCAGTCTGAGACGTGATCCTAGTTGGCTCATTAAAGAGAGGATCTAGGTTAAATGACCTAAATAATGATATGAACTTAGTGACCTCTGGCGACTTACTTAAAATATCTATGTTAAAGTCACCACAGACTAAAACTTGTTTATTGATTTTAAATATTCTTATTAGAATTTCCTCCATCTTCTGTAAAAAGTGAGAAAAATTTGATGAAGGTGGTCTATAAACACAAAAAATAATTAACGCATCCATCTCTGCACAAACCACTTCACAAACACAGTCCATTGAGAGATTACATATATCTTTCCGGTCTTTAAATTTTAAATTATGTTTAATTAATATAATACAACCACCACCGGCAGTGATTGTTCGATTAAATAGAGAAACAAGGTACATCAAACAACATTTTATTTGGTTTAAACCAAGTTTCTGTGAAACATAATATATCTAATCTCTCTCTATGTAATAATAAATCTATATCTAATATTTTGCCGGAGAAGCGATAAATATTTTGATGAAACAATGAGATGTAACACTGCTCCTTTGTCTTATTTAGTGGTTTAAAAAATTATTCGCAGCATCATTAGCTAAACTATATGAGACTGCTGAGTCATCTAACCTATTTATATTATAAGCTATCAATGTAGCTATTTCACGTTTATATTTTTTGGGAAGAAATAAATTTTCCCAAGTCAATATAAAATTATTAATAAACTTTTTAATATCAAAAAATATAAATTAGTCACTATGACGACATGTCAGATTGTATAAACAGTTATTTAACCTAATACTAACCTAATAATATAGAAACTTCAATCTGTTTTAGTATAACTAATATTGTATTGTTATAAATATCTAAATATGTATATCGCTTATTATTTTCATATTAGGTAAATGACTACTAAGCATTCTAACAATGTTTTATATTTAGAGTACTTCTTATGATTGATCGAGATACTGTCAATCTTAAATGATCAATCATAAGCAAGTGTTATAAATGTCTAAATATATCAATTATTATTTTCATGTTGGTTAAATAATTGCTAATGATTATTATAAAGTTCTATATTTAAAGTACTTCTTATGATTGATCGAGATACTGTCAATCTTAAATGATCAATCATAAGCAAGTGTTATAAATGTCTAAATATATCAATTATTATTTTCATGTTGGTTAAATAATTGCTAATGATTATTATAAAGTTCTATATTTAAAGTACTTCTTATGATTGATCGAGATACTGTCAATCTTAAATGATCAATCATAAGCAAGTGTTATAAAGGTCTAAATATATCAATTATTATTTTCATGTTGGTTAAATAACTGCTAATGATTATTATAAAGTTCTATATTTAAAGTACTTCTTATGATTGGTCGAGATACTGTCAATCTACAACGACCAATCATAAGCAAGTAAATTGGTGGGGATGAAATCACAATAGCAGGCATTCAGAGGTATGTCGGGCATTCGTTATTCAAGATCGAGAGCAAACGCATGGAATATATCGCCTTTAGGCTGTTGTAAGTAAAACGGTACTGTAATAAGACTGATAGTTAATACTGTGTGAAGTGTTTTTGTATTTAAAGTCTCTGCTACTGGTTGATGAACTAACACGGTTTACATCTCAGAAGCGGGATTAGCAACTTAGTGCCCACAACAAGATCTAAAATACGCATAAGTATTTGGTGAACATACTTAGAAAACGTAAGGGTTATTTATTATTTTATTTCGTTATGTTTATCTACCCTCGTGGATCCTTTTAAAGAATATTTTATTTCAATTTCAAATGAGGTGAGGTCGTGATTATCGAAGTAAAAATGAGACAACAAGTTTATTTTTGTTGTGTATAGACCTACGGTTTTAAAGTTTAAAGTAGTAACTACGAGCATACATTTTTTTTGATACATCAAGACTTGCTAAGGCCAAAATAACAAGTGTAAGCGTTTATTAGATGTGCTGACCCAGCTTGTTGACGAATTTAGCTCTTTTGATTATAGTAAGTTGTTTTGTTAAAGCAATAATAATATATCCGTAGGTAATGAAAAAAAATCCTGTATTAATTGTAGTGTATTTTTTCTTGTAATATACGTTGAGTCTGTGACTACGTGGATGAATGAAGGTAAAATCTTAAAATGCTGGCGCCTCCACAAAGATTTCGTGACACAACATGAAACCGTATCCATGGTCGCGGGCGTATGTGCTCGAGACTGAAAAAAAAAATTGTGGCAGTCTCCGCAGTCGGTTGCAGTCCGGGTGGTCCAGGGTAAGGCTATCGCCACGGGCGATTGGTCAGTCCCGCTCCAGTTTGCATTATATGAGAAGGGCGAGCTAACGATATCGTCGTCATCGGCGCTCCAGGACACGATCACGTGTTCTGGAATGGCAGGTGACGCGCCGTGCATAATCGAGGTATTCACCTAGGCACAGAACTTTGCGCCTTCGCACACCGTCCTGTGAAGTAACACGTCGCCGTAATCCCGAGTGAAATAACAATTTATTCATTGAAATATTCGATTGTGCTCTTAGGGCTTTGTATAATACAAGCGATCGCAATAGTTATCGGGTCTTAAATAGTGTAATGCCTGGATTTTGATCCTTTTATGCAAAGAACAAACGGTTAATACATGCCTTCACAAAGTTGACTAATCTGCACGGATCTAGGGTGGAGCGATAAGTAAATAGTCCATTACGCCTTACCAAAATTAACAGGGGTAGCTAAAACTTATCACGGTTCCCTCGCTTCTATTTTTTTAGGCCAGAATGGAAACTACAGTTAAAAGATTTTTCCCCAACTAGGGATAATTATGCTCATTTACTAAAATGCTCCACAAAAAGGTACGCCATAGGGAGTTGCTCTTATATCAATGTGAAATGTGAGGAAAACGTGCAGTCGACTGTATCATAGCAATATAGAAGATCGTGGTGTTAGATTAGAAGCACAATTTGAAGACTGCAAAAAGTGCTGCTTTGTTGTGAGGGACAGCAGCTGAGGTAGACACTAAATTTTGATTGCAAAAACGGGCAGTTCGAGTAATGTACAATGAGGGACCTCGCGAATCATTAAAGGCTAAGTTTCAAGAATTCGGTGTCTTAAATCTGGCTTCCCAATACGTTCTTGATAATTTAAAGTATGTTCGCAAAAACTAGAAATTGACAAACTGATCGTTCCATGTTTTAGACTCGGTAAAACCAGTAACAGTGTTAGATTTTTTGCATAACAAAGTCCCAAAACATATTACCGATTTGCTAGATTATGAGTAGTGCCATTTTAAGCGGGTTTCGATGTCGAAAGGGCTTTTATAGAGTGGATCGATAAGTGAACGATGGTGATGTTTGGAATTGACTCCTTTCTGTACACCCACTAAAATTGATTGTAACATATACATATATAATATATGTTTATGTTAAAAAGATAAGCGCCTTCTTAGGGCCTAAATTGTACAAAGTATATTTGATTTGAGTATCTGGTTGATTTAGGAAATGAGGGTACTTTGGTCCGTCTCGGTGAAGCTTAACGTTTAGCATAAGACTGGAAGGTAGGAGAGGTGCCTTTATTAGGGGATAGGTAACGTACCATATAGCCCACTTGGTAATGCGAATGTCATGATCGAGGTGCAGGAGTGTAGTAGAAAATTACGTGGAGATTGGTAGTAGATGACTTTTTAAACAATTGCCCGGTACTATTAAGACTACACTTTCACGGAAGGACCCTCTGTCAAAATGATAAAGTCTGAATCAGGTGTTTTAAGCGTGGAGTCTTATTTTATTTGCGCACTCTTATTCGTGTAAGAGACGCGCATTAAATACGGCGAATTAAGGGTGATCCGGGTTAACTAGCGCCCGGGTTAACTAGCGTAAATCTGTTTCAGTTCTTATGCTTCGTCTTACGCATTAATGTATATGAACGGCATTTTGATTCAGAGAGCATTTTAGTTACTCTGTCGCACCAACCAGTTTAATTATGGCCCAAAAGACAAGCTTCATTAGTATACAATTTAAAACTTTTACTCAATCATGCGGTATAAAGCACGTGTCGCCACACCCCCGAAAGAATGTAGCAATAAATCTAGACAGGCCAAATGGCTTATGGGATGAACATTTACCAGACTTACAGTTGGGTATTTTGCTAAATGACTTTACGCCTGAAGTGAGGGAGAGTTTAGACAATATTAGGACTAACGCTGGTGGCCTTATTAGGACACAACAGGTGAAGAAAAAAAAAAAAAAAACGGTAGGGTAGGTATAAAAAGATGGGAATGAATTAGAAGGAAGGCGATTTGGTTAGAGTATAAAGAGGTGCGATGTGTATAGAACAGTCAAAGAAGCTCGAACCTAGAATTAAAAATGTGCTCCCAACGATAGATTCGTGGTCGAAGTCTAGTTAGAGGTTTGCGGCTATAGTAGCTATTGATAAAACATATCGTTGGATTCGTTTCAACGAACCCGTACCAACCGATTCCGATTCTGGTTGTGGCGATTTGTAAATTGACGTATAAATTAATGTATTCAGTCAAATGAACATTGATATTGTACAATCCAGAAATAAACTAGTTTATTAGAGGCTGGCTAATAATCGATTATCAAATTTGTTGTCGTTGATTACACAGTATGCTTAAAGTAAAAAAAAAAAAAAAAAAAAAAAGAATATGATGTTATGATAATAGCCAATGTTAATGTGATTCTAGGTACCGATGATTAGTGTCATGTATCATCGTAAATAGCTAAAGAATTTAGTGGCTGAAATATTTGCTGGTCAATGTCGTCGACCAGTAAATACCGATTCATTAGGGTCACGTACTGATGAATTGGTGTGAAGTGCCAGGTAACGGGTACCTCACATTTTAGCAATTAGTTCAACAGTGTCTACTGGGCAACGTCATGGACTAATAAATACACTACCAATATAAAAATATGTGGCTAGGCTATGGAGGGATGTCAGGTAACAGACACCCTTAAAAGCAATGTTAACGTGATAGTAGGCTTCGATGAAAGTATTAAATGGCTAAAGTATTTGCTGGTCAACGTAATGGATCAGTAAATACCGATTCATTGGTTAGAGTCACGTACTGATGAATCGGTATGAGGTACCAGGTAGTACCAGCTGCACAGCGCGCGATCTGCGCGCCTCGACACTGCGAGCAACCCCCGCACGTCGTGCACGCAGTCTTCCGAGATAGTCATCCCACGCTACTGGTCAAGATACCCGTGATTAGTGTCATGTATCATCGTAAATGGTTCAAGTATTAAATGGCTAAAGTATTTGCTGGTCAACGTAATGGATCAGTAAATACCGATTCATTGGTTAGAGTCACGTACTGATGAATCGGTATGAGGTACCAGGTAGTACCAGCTGCACCGCGCGCGATCTGCGCGCCTCGACACTGCGAGCAACCCCCGCACGTCGTGCACGCAGTCTTCCGAGATAGTCATCCCATGCTACTGGTCAAGATACCCGTGATTAGTGTCATGTATCATCGTAAATGGTTCAAGTATTAAATGGCTAAAGTATTTGCTGGTCAACGTGATGGATCAGTAAATACCGATTCATTGGTTAGAGTCACGTACTGATGAATCGGTATGAGGTACCAGGTAACGGGTGCCTCGCGTTTTAGCAACTAGTGTAACAGTGTATATACTGGCCAAGGGCATGGATCAGTATATATACTGCCAATATAAAAAAAAAAAAAATGTAACGATGCCAGGGATGTCGGGTAACAGACACCCTTAAATTATAAAGATTTGCTGATTATGGTTATGGATTATGACATAATGTAAAGTAATCTTTAATTAGATACTAAATGTAATGTATCACTAAGCCAGTGAGTTATATTTTTTAATCGTATGGCTAAATAGTGTCCATTTTTGTAATTACAATTAAACATTTAATTCTCTCAGCCATTTAAAGACGTCGTCGGTAAGATTGATCAGTTTGTCGGGGCAACCGTTGTATTGTCGAAGTGGACATTCCTCGATGATGTGTTGGATTGTTTGCCTTTCCGCCCCGCAATCGCAATGTGCAGCTCAGGGTCTACTTTCTGCACATGAGCGCTACCTAACCACACCGGGGAACAATATTCCGCTACAGGATACACCAACTAAATGGCTGTAGTTCTCAATACATCGGCGTTTGCGTCCCAACTAGTTCCAGTCAGTTTTAGAAGCACGTTATTTCTAGATTGCAGTTTCCGCGAAGTCTTTTCAAAATGCTCTTTGTATGTAAGTGAACGGTCAAGTACAACACCCAGGAACTTGGGGTAATGGTTGTGACGCAACTGTATGCCATTAAATGAAACCTTTAGCTCACTCCTGGCTAATTAGTTATTCAAATGGAAACATGTTTCTGTTTTACTTACGCTAGGTATCAAACGCAAAGTTTTGAGGTATTCTGCCAGAATTTTCATGTCTTCTGATAATGTAACTTCCATAATCAGGCATATATCATCAGCGTAAATAAATTTATAGGTGGAGATAGTACCTGGCAAATCATGTATATATAGGTGGAGATAGTACCTGGCAAATCATGTATATATAGGTTAAATAAAGTTGGGGCTAAAACATAACCCTGAGGAAGGCCATTATTTAACAATCTGAAATCGCTAGCCGAAGAACCCAGGTGAACTCTGAATAATCGCTGTGAAATCTTATTGGATATAAGCTGAACAATTTTTGTACTCGGAACCACAGTCAACAGCTTATATAATAAACCCTCTCGCCATACGGTAGCATATGCGGCAGTAAGGTCTACTAAAACTGCTCCCGATTTACATTCTAGCTGAAAAACCTGTCTCTATATGAGTGGTCAAGGCCAAGGCCAAGGCCAAGTTGGTCTGTGCAATGTCTAAATCTAGCTTGTTCTATAGGTAAGACCTCTTCGATAAAGTTGTATTGATAATAATGCGTGATTAGTTTGATTTCCTTCAGGACTTAAACACCTAAAGATTATTATTTTAAACAAAACGTATGTGACGCCATTATATTTTCTACATATTTCTAAATGAAATACTTGGAGTACTTAACGATTTTTTTTCTTACCAACGAGGGACTCGTTGAAAAAAGGATGGCCGAGCTGTTATAAATATCTAAATATGTATATCGCTTATTATTTTCATATTAGGTAAATGACTACTAAGCATTCTAACAATGTTTTATATTTAGAGTACTTCTTATGATTGATCGAGATACTGTCAATCTTAAATGATCAATCATAAGCAAGTGTTATAAATGTCTAAATATATCAATTATTATTTTCATGTTGGTTAAATAATTGCTAATGATTATTATAAAGTTCTATATTTAAAGTACTTCTTATGATTGATCGAGATACTGTCAATCTTAAATGATCAATCATAAGCAAGTGTTATAAATGTCTAAATATATCAATTATTATTTTCATGTTGGTTAAATAATTGCTAATGATTATTATAAAGTTCTATATTTAAAGTACTTCTTATGATTGATCGAGATACTGTCAATCTTAAATGATCAATCATAAGCAAGTGTTATAAAGGTCTAAATATATCAATTATTATTTTCATGTTGGTTAAATAACTGCTAATGATTATTATAAAGTTCTATATTTAAAGTACTTCTTATGATTGGTCGAGATACTGTCAATCTACAACGACCAATCATAAGCAAGTAAATTGGTGGGGATGAAATCACAATAGCAGGCATTCAGAGGTATGTCGGGCATTCGTTATTCAAGATCGAGAGCAAACGCATGGAATATATCGCCTTTAGGCTGTTGTAAGTAAAACGGTACTGTAATAAGACTGATAGTTAATACTGTGTGAAGTGTTTTTGTATTTAAAGTCTCTGCTACTGGTTGATGAACTAACACGGTTTACAGTATATAAGTAGTATTATATTTAATAACATAGGAGAAACGCTTAAATTATTATTTTTTGTTTCAGGTAAGCATGTTTCTTGCGTAAAGAGAAAAACGAGACAAGTAAAAAAAATAGTTCACCCTACGTTAAATAAGACGGGCCTTACGCTCGACTGTACTACGGGCAGGGAATGAGAAGTCACTTAGTTTTTGTGAGTTTTTCCTTGAAGCCACAATCAAGGAGGTTCTTTACCAAATCCCTTCACTTCATGCCTCATCCCTTGCAGTTCGTTTAAATTCTTTTTCATATATATATTATTTTTCTTATATTTATAAGACAATTAAAGCTCTGACATGTATTAAGGTATTTATTATAGCTAAACCGCGATTCCACTTTGTCACATACAAGAATGAGGTAAGTACGTGTTTTAAACGGAATGACAGGTAATAATAGACTACAGACTCAACTGCACAACAATGTATTCAAGATGTATTTGTTGCTTGCATTTCAGCCAACAATTTTTGTAATAAATAGCAATAATAACGTCCTGGAGTAAGAAATTGTTAATTGTTGAAAAAATAAGAATTAAAATGAAATGAATTATTCATCACACTAGAGAGACCCATTTATATTTTATGTTCATAGAAGATATAAAGAATATGCTAGTCGTTGATTTTCTTAAATCAGAGACACGTAATTTGAAAGCTACAGTAATATGGTAATGATACATTGTCGCATATATTCTAGCAACCACCTGCGACTTGGTACGTGTTAGTTACAATATTTTTTTAAGCTATATGAATTTATATTTAAACATTTTAGCTAGCTTTCTTTCATAAAGTTATTTTTAGAATCGGGTCAATAGCTTGAAAGATTACCTCCAACAAACATATTACCTATCTTTTAATAATCTATTAATAAATATAATAGAAGAGTTATATTTTCTTTAATCGTTTATAAAGAAATTAACAAAAATGATGAATACCCAATTTACGGAAGCATGTTTTACTCGAGGAAAAACGTTTTAATTATATTTTTAACCGACTTCAAAAAGGAGGAAGTCCTCAATTGAGCCAGTATTTTTTTTTTTATATTTGTTACCCCAGAACTTCGTGATTAATAAATCAATTTGGAAAATTCCTTTTTATAGTAGAAAGAGAATATTTTCATAGGGGACCATTTTAATTTCATTAGCATTCGATCTTAGTCTTCGAAGATACACCAGGGAACTCCTTGAAACTGAATTGGAAATGCAGTCAACACTAGGTATGTACTTACCTGGCTATGATCAAAGATATTGCGATACATTTTTCTCGAGTAACTTTATTTAATTAAAGTCGGTTCTATTTTCAATTTCAATAGAAGTAACAATTTTTACTTCATAATGTATACATCAAGATTTGACAAGATTCATGATATTACTTAGTAAATTAACAATAAAATGAATGGTCTCTGCAAAAATTACACTACAATAAAAGCAAGACTGAATTAACCAAAAATAACCTGCGTAATTTTATCATTTCAAAGATGTAGCATTTTCCAAATAATATATTCAAAATATTCCGTTACAATAGATATAATATTAAACTTTGCGAAGTACATACGTCTATATTAAATTTTCTATTTGTTATAATACAGTACTTTGAAAAGTAAGTAGTGTCAATATATATATATATATGTATATATAATGCCGAAGAAGTTTGAATATGTTATTCAAGTTCTTTTTTATGAAAATACTTAAATATCTTATAATGAAATTACATTTTCTCCGACACATTTAGTGGTATTCTAGGGAAAAACCTGATCATTGTATTATTATGTTCTTCGTATATTATATATTATGTACATTTTGTATCTTTCGATTATCTGTCAATAGTGCCAAACCTATTCGTACATAAACGATTTATCTACGGTCACGGATACCTATCGCCTTTGTTTACAACTGGGTCACGTACATAAATACGTATTTTGCCTCTGGTGAGTATTCATGTAACGGAAACGTATATTCTAAATGAAGGGCAATAAAGAGACGACGATCGATGATGAATTTTGCTAATCATGTAGTTGATTAAATGTCAATGCTATGTAATTAATTAAAACTAGCTGCTCCTCCCCCACGGCTTCGTACGGGTAACTGTAATGAAGAAAATGAGACCAAACCTTCGCTTAATAGTGCGACCATCTAGTTAAATAAAATGGCGACGGAATAACTGAATCAATATGTCGACCCTGTTAGAATTTCTTAAAATCTCCTTACTATCTTCTGTCTCACTCAGTCCCTTTACAACTTCGCAATTGATCAACTGAATCAATATGTCAACCCTATTAATATTTCTTAAAATCTCCTTACCGTCTTCTGCCTCATTCTCTTCCTTTACAATTTCGCAATTGAACAACTGAATCAATATGCCAACCCTGTTAATATATCTTAAAATATCCTTACTGTCTTCTGTCTCACTCGCTCTCTTTTTATATGAAAATTGGTGTTCACTCTTCCGTGTGATCTTTCAAATATTTTCTTTCATACAAACTTTATCCTGACGGTTACACAAACAACAAAGAAATAATTAGTCAAATATGTGTCGCTGTCCTGTAGTGACGCGTCATACATTCGCAAATTGATTTTTATTTCTATATATCTTAAGAGAGGAGACCGTATGCGATATTCAATGCGATAATACTACCGTCAAATTTATTTCTTCTGCAAATTATTAGTGATCGCATTTATGGTGATCCGGTCCGAAGAGTATGCAGCATATATCTACTGGCGTATGCGTAATTTTAACAGTGGTAACAAATTTAATTGAAGCTATGATGGCTTCGTTCATAGCGTGTTCGTAAACAGCATCGATCGATGGTGGTTCGAATCCTTACAATTCAGTCGGAGCTTTCGGTGAAGGAAAACATCGTTATTGTTAGATTTCATCGTTCTGACAATGAGTATACAAACATTCCTGTTTATAATTGTAACAGACAGAATACAAGTATGGCATACACTCTTATTATTATATATAATATTTCACAGTTCCTAAATTTGCTAATTCTTTTCTTTGCTAATTTATACCAATGATTACTATATGATATATTTATATTTAAAATCTTGTGTGAATTCGTATTATATTTATTTTATTATTTCCTGTAATTATACTTTCATAATTTAAAATGTCACGAATGCAAAATACAAGTAGATAATCCACCATAACTTCACAACTGTGGTGTCCGAATTTTCATATTGATCACTGGAAAAAAGAACTATATTCAAAAGCGGTAAATTATTGAGAGTGAAACAACGTTGTTGTGAACCAGGCGACGTAGAGAGCGCTCGATACGACGCGACGCGACAGCTCGAACGATTGTTGCGGCCGGATGCAGCAACCATTTCCGTGTTCAATGCCCATTCACCTATCGGCCGTTTCAACGCTGCTCTTCCCGTAAAACTACCTTGTAATTACAACAACTAGCTGCAATTTGTGCTTTCTGTAGTATGTTTTCAACTTTTCAAGAGAAATTTATAAAATGAAATACATAATTATAAGAACAGCCTAATCTGTTTAGTACAGTCGATCAATATATGAACTGCACACTTTACAACAAATATTGAATAAGCTCTTTATATCCGTTGGTTTTGATTGCTAGAGTCAAAATATTATTTACCAAAATGTATATAAACCAGAAGAAACAAAAATTGATAAAATTTTAAATAAAGCTGTAACGGAATTGTCAATAAATATATGATTTTTAATTAAAATTGTATGATTTTAATTGTAGTAAGATTATTAATTAAACAGTTTAATAATATATTATGAAATATTTCTTTGTTATAAAATGTGTCATTTCAAAGTATATAATACTTTCCTATATATCGGTAGGTAACTGATTTAGACTAAATAAAATCTTTAATTAATCCACTTTCAAATTCATTAATATTAATAAAAATGTACTATATAGTGTCAGCCGCCACCTGGTCAGGTTCACACAAGCGAATATCACTAGAACTTAACTTATTTCTACTTTTAGGTTACGGTCTGGACGCATTTCATTAGAAAAATTTAAATATCTAATCAAAATTATAAATTCACCAGTTAGCAACGAGTGTGGTAAGAATGACAGCATCCATCATTTTTTAATAGAATGTAACAAAACACATACTCAGAGGATGCGATTTGTTAAGGAATTTAATATCATCATCGGGAGTATGTGCCTTTATAACAGCATTCTGGCAGAATCGACATCGCACTGTTCCAAAAAGGCTGTGTAGTTTTCTAATTTGTGAATTTGTATTTTTTTATTATTTTAGTTGTAAGTAGATATAAGTTACGATGGGACTGACATATCAGAAATGATAAAAGTCCCTAAATAAAATAAAGGAAAAAACCTATGTATATTTCTTACACATTAACTTTTATATTGCTAAGCGGACGAATTCACGAGAATACATATTTCTAGCTAGGTTAATCCGGGTTTCGAAATGTTAGTATTAAAAATGGTTTTGCCTTTGTGCGAGATCTTTGACGGAAATTCTATTTTGCGGAACATATGACAACGTTCAAACATTTACAAAAAGCTAAATGAATACATTCAAGCATTCGTTTCTTTCAGTGTTGCGTCTTCTATTTTAAAACATGGAATGTATTTTAACTTTACATATAAATATAATGGAAATATAGTTCCTTTACGAATTTATGAATATGACCATTCAATGCAGATTTTTATGTTGACGGTTTACTTATATTTTGGATCCGATTAATACTTTGCCATTTTTTTAATGCCAATTGATGCGGGCCAGTCAGTGTGACTATAACAATAAAAATATTTAACGGTCATGCACTGATATGTACAATGAGGACATCCAGTAAATTACCGATTAATTTTGTGCAAATGAAAATTCCTTTCCATTATTTCCATATTAGATTTATTAGGAATATTTAAATTTCTCCTCTAACTCGTAAATTTCTTTAATTATATCCTGGTCGTGACGTGTTACCCTTGTTGGAAAGTTTCCTACAAAAATGTCGGCTAATGAGTTGCTATGCTGAAGATATCTCACTCCCAATGAGAAAAGTCCCACCCTTGCAAACGAGTTCGCATCGAGACCTGGAAAGTTTTGGAGAAATTTCATCAAGCTAAAAAGTATTTAAACTGGGACTTTCAGTTTTGAGTTATGCGAAGTACAATATTAAATATGATTTATGTTCATATCCCTTTTTATACTTTTTTAGATTTTAGCGTTGGACCACAGTCTCACCTGATTTTAAATGACGATGTAGTCGAAGATGGTAGCCAAACCTAAAGGATGGCTTTTAAGTGTAGTTGCTGGAACACATGTAAAGCTGCTCAACGACGGATTTTCAACTTGAAGGTCGTAGCTAGCCAAACAAGCTTAGACGAAGTCCTACTACCATACTATGGTTTCATCATGATGTTTTCCTTCACCGAAATTTCCGGCTTATTCGCAAAGATTCGAATCTACGTCCATCAACGCGATGTCCAAAAAGGCAAACCACTCACATTATCGCTTTATAATATATCTTTAATTAGTTTGTGTGAATCGACAAAAGCATTCCAGTCCATCGTCAGTTTGAACTGTGGTAAACCATTCGTTGGAGTCTTTATGCCTTTGCACTCTTGTTTCGGCGCTCGCAGCCTTTTTCACATAATTACCGGAATGCATTGTGTGAATACCGCCGCAGTAGGTGTGCCGTGCATTGACGTAAATTACGAAAACGTAGTTAAACGTTCGGGAAAAGAAAACAAACGGGCATACACAAAATAAAATAAATAAAACTAACTGACTTTCCATACAATATAAAAATGCAGATTACGCCGAACAGCACTGATTTTTGTACATTTGTGGTATATTGTTGTATATGAACTGTTCACGGAAATAAAAGACTGTAAAATAATTGACAATCAGATACAAGTGGATTGTTTTTCTTTATATTTATTTATTTAGTAATAGCTGATACCCGGCCCGGCTTCGTACAAGTGTACACGAAGAAAATGAGACCACATCTTTCCTTTATATTATAACCATGTCATGAAATAAAATGATAACCAAGCAATAGAACGTTAGTCTGTCAATATTTTTGAAGATTTGCCCACTATCTTTTGTCTCACTCATTTACTAACTTTGTTACAAACAATTTGTCTGCCTTTCCCGTAACTTTTTTCAATAATTCTCTTTTATACAAACCTTGTCCTCACAATTACCAATACAACAAAAAAAAATGCCAAATAGATGTTGCAATTCTGAAGTGATGCGCTTTACGTACGTTCGGCAATCGATTTTTATTTATCATATATCTAAGTTTTATATATTTTATAATAACTTTATATTACGATTCGTTGTAAATCTTTTACGCAGTTTAATTATATCTATATGCCATTAAATGTATGGGAATCTTCACGGGCGTGGGTTTTATTCGATAAACGACCGATAACGCGATAAGTACGTACATTATTCATATTTTAATAGGCCTTTAAAACAATCACAGGATGAAATGGTTTCGATATTATCGATAATAATGTTCAACTACTCATAGATTATATTGTCTATAACATATTCAGAAATGAACTGTTTTTTTAGAAGACAATTTCAATTATTGATCAGGTTTAGGGATATATAAATGTTACATATATTGTTGTCATAATAAATACTTTGATTTATCAAGGTTTAAGATGGTATATATATCATGACGCACAATGAAAGTGTATGTGTATTTTATTATACTTCACATATTTTAGTGTCTGACAACAGTCTTATCTGATCTGAGATGATGATGTGGATTATGAACACTCAAAACCAAGAGGGACTCCCAATTGCACCTGTCGGAACACACCCGCAGATGATTGGTAACAGATTTTCAACTTTAGGTTATTAACGGTAGCGGTGGGTGGTATCGTAACCATGATAACTAGCCAGGCTTAGAACAAGTCCTACCACCATGCATATATATATACATACCTTTACTTCTTTGACACGTTCAATGGCTTAAACGACTTGATGGATTTAGCTAGTCAAGTATCTTTAGATTTACCCTAAATGTAAAAATATGATACTCTTGAAGATTAAAAAAGAAAATATAGATACAAACAAGTTTTAATACCTATCAATTTTTAACAGATTGACGACTCGTTAAATAGATAAAAGTTTTACTGCTTTTTTAATCGGTGGTTAATATTTCTTATTAATAATTAGAATTGTAATAAACAATGTTATTAAAATCCTATTACAATAACTATATACACCCACTAAAACTATATACTAATTAATAATGTATATTTAATATAAAAATTAGAAATAAAGTAATCTATTTGTATGTACACTTTGTATAGAGATACTCCTTCCTGGTTACGAAACGTTTTTGAAAGATCTGAACCACAAATAGGTCTCATTCACTGTATTAGTCCTTTATTCTAAAACAAAATAAGCAATTACATGAATTGCAACACATCTGTGGTATACTCGTATTGATCGAGTCTCACCCGCGAGTTACGACCGCGTCTGGCTTGTCTGAGATAACACCAGTTGTCAGCCATTTACGACTAACAATAACTGTCTGTAATAATTTATATTATTGCTTAGTTTTGAGTACAAATATTGCGTGGTTTTCCATCATCGGTTTAAATCCCGAAGCAACTTTGTTTTATGTTTCTTTTTTTATTGTAATAATATAACCGGTTTATATTGTTCTATCTACACATGTTGTTATGTTTATTATAGCTTATTATACCTACTTAATAATAAACAGACGACGATATATCATTTCAGTACCTTTTTCTGCTCTGTTTCTCAACCGATTTTCTTAAATAATTTGTTTATTTAGTAGCTACTGATGAAAATATTTTGGAAATAATTTATTTTTTCATATAATCGATGAGTCGAAGCATCTATTTATAAGTTTATATTTGTCATCATACTTCGTGCTCCTTACGTCTGTATTTTACAAATATTTGTGCAATACTCAATATGTGCAGATAATAATAACTGTATATTAATACGCCAATAAAAACCTTTGTACCTCTTATTACGCTCTTATAGGTCCTATTTCGATCACCGGTCGAACACTAGTTTGGACAAATTTGTGATTTAATTATAGTATATAATTGTATTATATACTTAGAATATTTACGAACTAAGCTTACTTAGACGTACGTAGTAACAGATCGTATTTAAATTATTGTTATTCCTCTAGATTTTATTATTTACCGAATTGTATACCGATAATAATATCAGTACGTGTTACTTGGTATTTATTAAGCCGAATTTTAATAGTGATGAGAAAACAGAGTATATTTCATTAAAAGAATAATATGCGAGTTTCATATTATAGGTAACTATTAGGTAATAAGTAACTACATAAATATTTAACAAGTAAAATTAAATAATAGTAGATACTAGCTTATTTGGGAAAATAACATATTTCAAATAATTCAAGATCATTCAATTTATATTTTTATTGCAATTTACCCTGTTTTTTTTTAATATCAATCGTAACTAAGACAAATTACGTTAATATGTTTTTTATACATTTAGTTACAATAAATATTGTACACATATATTTACATACTATCAAATTCTAAACGCAATAGTTAATTAATTACTGAGAAAAATGCGATCTATGTAATAAATGTACGCAAATCCTATACGTACAATTCTACTAAACCTATATAATCAGTCACTATGACTATGGATCTATCAGGAGGTTTCTCTAGAAAGTTCGTAAAGCTTAATCCTAACAGGAAGTCTGTTGACATTGCTCCGTTTCAACTTAGCTTCATAATATAAACCTAACACACTCATTTATGCTGAGCAACTCAAATAAAACAAAGTTGCATTGACGTTCCAACATGTGAAATTAACTACCTAGGTATTTCGGAGTAGCGCGTTATATGCCCAAGTTTTAGAGAAACTCATACAAGACCTCACATGGTTTCCATACACATACGAGTACATCGTTTAACTGAAGTAAAGATTGATACAATGAAATATTCTGCGCATCGGTGTAGCAAAAACTATTCTGAGTTTAATTAAGTAAAGAGTCAGTTTTAAGTCTTCACTTTGTATCATTCCCGTAATAATATTTATATCGTGCACTTCAGGTACACTTAGTTTAATTGGAAACGTTGATTTCACAAATATAAATGCAAAAAAGAATCTGAGATACTTCGATAGCCATTTTACAAGGACTGCTGTGTAATAGTTGAAAACCATTATTAAGAGTGATTTTTTATAATTGGCAATTTTAAATCCTCTTGTTATTTATAAATTATTATATACTATCGTACTTTTTAACTGACGAAGGTCTTATACTATTATAATAAGGTTATATATATGTTATTAAGTTGATAGCTATGAATTCTTCGTATGTACTCATTGACAATTAAATACGGTAGTTTACGGCACTCTAATAAATGTATGGATTACAATTTTGTACTTTAGAAGTTTAAGATTGAAGTAGAATTTTTGAAGAAGAGATTTTTGTCTTCTGAAAAATTAGAAACACTAACTTGAACTTGGACGCCACTATAGAATAGTAATAGTGAGAAAAAAGTAGCAAACAGTGATGTTAAATGGTTACTGCAACCTATAACTATGCATAACTAGCCTTAATAGGACTAAGTACTATACACTGTACCGTGAGCATTGTAGCTTTGCGTTAAAAACAGGTTTAGCAAAAACTGCACATTCTGTATTCTATACCACACTTAATTTGAGTATTTACATGGTCATCTAAAACCTTTAAGGTAAAAATCTCTATTCAAACAACTATATTCTGTATTCCGCAGTTGCACTTGAGTTCTGCAATTGAAGTTAGTTATATGAAAAGAAGGAAATGAAAAAGGCATGCCCTACACCTAAAGTTCAACTGATAAGAAAAACACTTCATGAGGTTATGAAGACGAACAATGGCAACAGCAAATGTTACTAAAACTGTAAATTTACTAAAAACTATACTCTTGGTAAAAAAAAACTATTCTATAATTAATCTTTTTACTGAAGTCTGTCACTGATAAATTGCTTCTACTGAAGACAGTCGGAACTCTTAACGTGCCAACATCTATTACCAACTGTAGCCCTTCAGATTAGAATACAACACAATTCCAGTACTGCAATAGTATATAATTAAAGTAAAACAGTATTAAAATAAAACACAACCAAAACTAAACTATTAAAAAAGAACAACAAAATATCTTTACACAAAACTTTTTTTTTCACAGATTTTATACCTATTCAAATTACACACACAATTAAAACGAATTTAATAACATTATCTATGTTAAAAACCCATAAAACCGTTCAAGGTACTAGAATATCAAAGAAATAGAGACAAATCCGAAAAATATTACCCTATTTCTGCAAAGTTATTTAAAAAAAAGTACATACTAAGTACATCAGTTTCATCTTCATTAGCTTAGTAAAATTTATTCATATTATTTTAATTATTTATTCGTGAACAAGTTTACTTCGACGCATTCATATTGATTATGAAAATAAAAGTTCTTGGTAAAATATGCATACAAGAATATTTACTTCTAGAAAACAATGAGTTATTAAAATTTTGTTCTTGTAGGAGTTTTTATGTTTCTTTTAAAACCTTCTCGTATTTTGTATCCAATAGTTGGTGAAATAAACTTATTATATATATAAAAGATAAGGACTCAAAGATGCTTATTAAAAACTTTGTGAAATATTCAGGGTAGGTTTTGTACTTAACATGTTTGTAAAGTAAATTACTCAAAATTGTACAGCAGTATAATTAAACTTTTCGTCAAAAAGTTCTCGCTTTAAAATGTTGTCCCGTTTCAAAGTTAATATCCTCATGTAATATACTTTATTTAATATCTCAAAGGCAAGTCGAATATGACCGTCGTCAAATTACTTTTGTGTTGTCGCAAATGTTGTACGACCCTATTATTTATTTCTCTTTCGATATTCTTTTCTTTTTACTTGTTTTCCACTTACGTGCCAGATGAGTAGATTGTTATATTTTACCTTATTCTATTGCAATATTGTTGGGTTGATGCTGTTAGTGCGGCACTCGCTTCGAGAATTTCCACTGTCTCGGCGAATCGTTGGGATTTTCCTGTTCAAATATTTTATCCGCGTACTGCCCCGTTGAATTAATCTCGTTACAACTTGACAGACACTTGTTCACGAACTTTCTGTCTAATAGCTATTTCTAACTGCGAACGTTTTAATCGTTATGAATTTTAATAGGCTCGTAAATAACTTTTAAATATATCATAGGAAACTGTAGTGAATTTAAACGATCTGTTTAATTATTCTATTTTTATGATTATACCTTACTAGCAAACCCGGCGAACTCCGTTTCGCCACCAAATGGCTTCGTTTTATGTAACATTTCATTTGGTGATTAAAAGATGAAGAAATTTTTTTTTTTGTTTTATATTTGAAAAGGAAAATTTTTATTTCATTTCACAACAGTAATGAATTCATTTCGATTACAAAAATAAAGTGTTATTTAGTTGAACTTCTCTAAGTAAATGAAAGTGAATCCAAAGTAAATACTGAATCGAAGCGTTATACGTGTCCGCAAATTATCCGTTTCATTGAAGTGCTCTTTGGTAAACCACATATTTTGTTTTTTGGTCTGACGTTAACACAAACAAAGCGGATGGTTTCCCAACTCGTGAACACGCAACGTATTAATACCAATGTGAAAAACAATGATTTTCTAAATTTATCCCGCAAACACTAAGCAATTGGACTTGCGACTTGTTAATTGTCATTGCTAACGCAAGGCGAACTGGAAATTGCAATCGTTTGAAGTCAAACGGAAGATCAGTCGGAATCATTGGTATTCGAGGAATACATACATTTTCATCTGTGTACTTTCCGTTAATAATGGTTGCCTCAATCAAATTCGGCATAAGTCTTTTTACCGAAAGTCGAGTACCGTTGCAAAGTCGCGGTGGATTCAAATTACGCAATATCATAATAACTGTACCAACTTCGAGTTGCAAGTTATGTGGTGGAAATCCTGGTAACTCCAGAGAGTTCAAAAACTCCGTTGGATAATTTACTACATCATCGGGATTTGTTATGGAATCAACGGATTTGTATGTCACCAAATCGCCAGCAATTTTTGATTGTATGGTGAAATTCAGTGCGTGTACATCATTATTCTTTGCGGCAAGAATTGCTCGTTGACTTAACCAAGCATAATTCTGATAATTCTCACTAATGTTTGGGAAAACATTTTCAATAAGAGCTAATTGAGAGTCTACGAATCGGCAAAAGTCGTTGGTAAGAGTAATTAATCCAGATATCGCATCAACTGGGACTTTTCCATTTCCAACAGCTAACGATTGTTTGGAAAATTGTGCAGCACTTTGATCATTTTGAAGTTGAACTCTCATATTAGTGGTTAGCGATAATGTTTTTACGTTATTCCATAAAGGTGATGCCTTCAGGCAAGCATTCAATTCATCTGCAGGCGTTCCACTGGGAATTACTGGCAACGTCTGCCTGAAATCGCTTGTCAACAATATCATCAAGCCGCCAAATATGTTGTTATTTCGCCGAAGATCCTTCAGTGTGAAGTTAAGTGCTTCAAGTGATTTCTTATGTGCCATTATGCACTCATCCCAAACAATGAGCTTGCATTGCATCAACAATTTTCCCATTGCACTGGATCGGGAAATATTGCATGTTGGAGTATCAATTGTGCTTAAATTGAGTGGCAACTTAAGCGCAGAATGTTCAGTACGACCGCCATCTAGAAGAGTCGCCGCAATTCCAGATGATGCT
Organism: Antheraea assamensis; assembly: GCA_035772565.1. NCBI lineage: Eukaryota > Metazoa > Arthropoda > Insecta > Lepidoptera > Saturniidae > Antheraea > Antheraea assamensis. The sequence continues at coordinate 8,442,006 of JAQQSE010000064.1, read as the reverse complement.
AACGCCAAAGCTATGTCACATCTTGATCGAATAGTGGCCAAAATCAATGAAATGACAAATGTTTTCCCTGTTCCTCCAGGTGCGTCCAGGAACAATAGACCACCAGTATTATTGTCCACCGCTTGCATTAATGTTTCGTATACTTGTTTTTGCTGTTCATTCAGCAACGGCACATTATTTCGAACGAATTCCTGCAATGTATCAACATTGTATTGCAGCTCTCGATTTAATTCTTGGTTGAATGCATCGTGCATCGATCGATTTGGCGCAATCATTCCTACTTCAATCAGTAGCTTGTTTGCAATAGTCAAGCATTGATCCTAAATCAGAATCAATCTTTCATTGTTGATTTCATCGGTTATTTGGATGTCAGGATTATTCGTTTGAATGCGCAAGCGATGCAAGATATCTTCACATATGTCGTCTTTGTATTTGTTCCATAACTAAATTGGTTGTGAAGGAAAACATGTGGTGATGATAATTGCGAACAGCGTTCGTATTTGGTACGCATTTGATGAAACAACTGAATCCGCAAGTGTTAAATCCCAATGAGAATCGTTCTCCAGCAAACCCAATAGTTGACATGCTTCTCGATATGTTTGGCATTGGTGGCCATTCACAGTTTTCAAATGCGCAAATGATTTTGGCCCACGTACATTTACCAACAGCAGTCGCAAATAAAAACATTCATCATTTCTAGGATGAACAGTATATATGCAACCTAGTGCATCAGTGGAAAATCTGTGGCCAATCTGGAACTGGGGTTCCTTGTTTGGGACGTTGGAATTTCTTTGTTGATTGATTCCAAGTGTAATACTTGGGCATTTCAAAGTACATCAGCGTCGCTGCGAATGGATCTGCTTCACACATTGCAAAGAAGCTAGTCAATGTTGTCGACGGTGGTCTCTCAGCTCGTTGTGCCGCATTAGCCTCAGTGAAGTAAACTCTTTGGCCATTTTCCAAATGCACTGCTAAACTGTGTACTAAATATACAACTGTGGGATATCTTTCATGAATTTGAAATGACAATAATCGATGTTCGCATGTCGTCCTCTAGGCATTTTGGACTATGGACAGAGTGGTGAATTTAACCTCAAATGCACGATCCACATAATTTACACAGTTCAACTTACCACCTTAAAGACAAATGCCTACTGTTGAAAGTGAATAAAAATTTGCATAATACACGTGATTGATTTGATGGTTTCCAATTGAAATGTTAGGAAATGAATAACTTATTTTTTTTACTTTTTTTTCACAATTTCACAGTGAACACAATACCGGTTTGTCACATGAAATTAACTGAGCAGAGAACAATGAGTAGCTGTCAAACAATGTATCACGCACCGGCGCCATCTACTTAAAATATTGGTTTGTAGTACATGCTATGTATCAGAGATGGCGATGTATGTGAAAAATGATTTTCCCGCTTTTCTGTTGAAATTTTTCCTGATTTTCTTTGCTATAAACCTCACGGAGCCCGAGACCTTTCCAACGAATGCAAAACCGTGGAAATCGGTTCGTGCGTTCTGGAGTTATAGCGTCAGGAAGGAAAACCCGACTTATTTTTATATAGTACCTTATTAAATACCTTCATAACTCTATATAGAAATGTTACATAATGGCAGCCTGTATGAGTACCACTGCTAGACAAAACTTTCTGCCTGGACGAATCAACTAACATAATCGTCTCTTCAGCCCACATCATTGTAGTCAATGAAGAGAAATCAACAGTTACAAATTTTTCCTACATATAGTGGTACTACAAAATAATCACAAGGAGGATTACTGAAAGGCAGGCGGCCGATTGTAAAAATTAAACCAAATTTTACATCACAATATGACAAATATTTTGTGCTGACCCTACTTGAGTATGATAAGGGTAAGAAGATGATGATGACTCTTAAATAGCGACAGTACTTTATTGACGCCTATATTAAGTTGCATATATATACAAAGTGCCAGTGACGATGTTTATGCCTTAATATTCAATATACAGATTGCAATTTTTTTTAAATATTATTTTAAGTTTTAATGTCTCACCTGATTTTAAATGACGATTGCTTGTAAATACACTAAACCTACAGGCACTGGCTCCCAAGTACAGTTACCGTAACACACCCATAGATGCTTGGCGATAAATTTTCAACTTAGGTCAGGAAAGTTTAAGGTTTTTGAATAAAAAACCCTACTACCAAGTTATGATTTCATCACAACGTTATCTTTCACCAGAAGCTCCGACTCATTTGCAAGGATTCAAAGAACCACGCAGTGTACGTATACAGGCTAACCTAATATTTTTCATTTTATTTTTTCCTTCGCTGATTATTTTTCTAACCATAGGTATGACTTAATTTATGCAAATGAATTATGTACTATGAATAGATTCTATTGCCTTCATCTACAAAATGTTTAAATGCTCAAAAGATTTTATAGTGTATATCGGATTTTATCATAATAATTTATCAACGTGACTCATGTTTTTGGGTATTCATATAGTAAAACTGGCTTATATAGGTAATGACAGGTGGATCCTTCTCGATGCTAAAGAATATTTTCGTACAAACATAATGAGATTTTAATTTGACTTAGTTTTTAGTTTTATCTCAAATTATTCTCAAAGAAGGTTCAAAACTTTTCGTACACTCTGAATATAATCAAAAGGAATGATAGCAAAATTCCTGTAGGCATTCTAATCGAAATTAAGTAAGAATAGGTATATATACTAAGAATTGAATTTACAAAGTTCCGGTCGTACGTGGTTTCTTTCAAATATATTTTTGTTATTTATGAATAGCTTATTCTTAAAAAATTTGATCACCTCCACGAGTGAATTCAGATTGTCACAGATCGAATTTACGAGAGCATCTTAATTTCCCAATAGACCAGAGTAATTTCCTAACATTTACCGTATTTGCTTGGTCTTCGTCCAGTTTTAGTTGTTGATTCCTTTCTGTATTTAAACGATAGACTGAACCAAAGTACTCTTTATTATCAAGATGACATTTAATTTAGGCATCGCTGAACATAAAATATTTTTAATTGTAAAGTGTTTTCAACCAAGATATTGTTTTATTATTTTACTAGCTATTGCCCGTGGCTTCGTTCGCGTTCATGCAGATGTAACCTATCCTTCGGGAACAGCAATTTTTCTGTGGATTATAAGTGCTCTATGTCCTTTTCTGTATCTCTGATAACGTGTATGCGAAACGTGAAATCGTAACAAACAAAAAAACTTACTTTCGCATTTATAATATTAGTAAAGACAAGGACTTTGTTACAAATTCTCGTATGAAAAGACTAATTTATATCACCGTAACAAAAGTCATATGATATGTATTTTGTCCTCGGTAAAGCTATAAATGAGTATATATGATATATATTTGCATTAAATTTGTATAAAAAGAGCCATATTATAGCGCCCATATGGTACATGTAGCATTGTAATAAAACGACGTTCACACTTTGCATACAAACCAGAAGTTAGACACGAATTCTATAATATGTATATTAACTGTACATATTTGCTATTTTTATTTACTGTCATAAATAGTTAATTTGTGTAAGTATTTTCAGTCTTTCAATATGAACAAAATCCAATTTTCATGGGTTTGCAGCAGTTAATAGCTCCACCGATTGGTAAATTAAAATGAAACCAATGGCATAAAAATATTCTCGATCAAATAACACCTAGGTGTGCCAACTATCGTTGTGATCAGTCAAACTGTATTAAAGTTTATCTGCCCCCATAACTGACAGATAACACCTGTATGTTAAGCATGGTATAAAATCAATGCAACCAAATATTGTTATTTAAACGGATACCAAGATTGCCCTTCAGCCTTTGGCACGATGTGCATCTAGACACAAAGGAATTTCAATAATCTATGCAATTCTTCAAGAAATCTTAAAAGTTCATAACTTTTGTATGCGTTTAAGATTGCGATGGGCTACGTCTCATATAGCTTTAGAAGTAAATGAGAAAGCCAATGTGTTAGCGAACTTCAGCAAAAGGTTCAGAAATAAGTATTCTTCCACACCATTCAGTAATGTCAGATAAATTTAAGATAAGGTGCATATGGCAAGAATGTTTTAATTTGGCTTCAAGAGCGAAAGTGATTTCGTACCGTACAATAAATACAGTTTCAGCTTTCACCTGTACCGTGGTTTATAGAAGCCAATATCAACGGAACTTTACTTATTTCTACTTTTAGGTTAATGTCTGGACACATTCCATCAGGAAAGTTCAAATGTCTAATGAAAATTATAAATTCAAGTTCAGTTTGACGACATTTATCATTTCTTCATGGAATGTCACATAAATTATATTCAGAGGATGAGGTTTGGTAAGGAATGTAATATCAATATCGAATAATGTGGGTGTTTATCGCAGCATTCTGACAGAATCGACATCGGACTCTTCAAAAAGTTGTATTGTTTATTTAAGTCCCCTACTTAATCAATTTGTTATTATTCTTTTTTTTAGTCATGAGTTTTAATTATGAGTAGATATAGGTTATGATGAAACTGATATATCAAAATCGCGTTAAGTAACACTGTCATCATAGCCGGGGACCTCAACAGTGGGAGCGTCATTTGGAATAGTTCGAGTACGTCCCGCAACGGGGCGACACTCGACAAACTAAGTGGCGATCTCGCTTTTGACGTCATAGCCCCGCCGGAACCCACTCACTATCAGGATCACTGTCGACCGACAGTGTTAGATGTAGCTCTTTTGAAAAATGTCCAGCTTCCGGTGCGACTCATACAAGTCGTACATGAACTGGACTCAGATCACCGCCCCGTTATCTTGCAGCTAGGATCGGACTTCGATATAGATTTTCAGCCCGTGCGCGCAGCTGATTACACGAAATTATGTAGCTATTTAAAAGACAATCCGTCCTCGGAGAGTCTGAATAGAATTCCGGACGTGTTGGTGTCTAAAGCCGACGCGGATCTGGCCATCGATTCCCTGGTCGAACACCTTCAGACCGCCGTCAGGGTGACCTCGAGAGAGGTCAAAGCGGTGAACGATCGCCGCTTCATACTCCCTGACGACGTGAGGGCGTTGATCACGGAAAAGAACGCCGCGACTCGAGCCTGCGACACTTACCCGTCTGTAGATAATCGCGATCGTTTACGTACTTTACGGAAGTTAGTTAGGTCTCGTATTCAAGAAATCCGAGGCGCCAGGTGGGACAGACTCCTGGAGGATATCCAGCCGTCCCATGTGGCGTTTTGGACGTTCACGCGTAAGTTCAAATCAGAGCAGAGTGCATCGATGCCCCCGTTAGACAGAGGTCATGGGTTGCCTCCCGCGTTTGATAGTACAGACAAGGCGGAGTGTCTCGCCGCGAGTTTAGAGGAGCAATGTTCTCCAAACACTGCTAACACTGACCCTGTCCATATCGAATCGATAAAATCCGCGGTAGATAGCTTTCTCGCGTCTCCTCGCGCGGATACCCTAACCCCGGTTACTTTTGACGAAGTGACGGCCGCTATCAAGCGTCTGAAGCTTAGGAAGTCCCCAGGTCCCGATGGAATCAGGAACGAGGTACTGAAGCTCCTTCCTGACTTCATCATAGCTCTTTTGGTATGCATCTTCAATGCTGCCATGTCCCAGGGTCACTTTCCAGCCGTCTGGAAAAAGGCCATAGTGATAGGCATTCACAAGCCCGGCAAAAAAGCTACGCTTCCCGCTAGCTATCGCCCTATCAGTTTATTGGATACACTAGGCAAGTTATACGAGCGGCTCCTGCTGAACCGCCTACAGACCACGATAACAAGGTTGAATCTGCTGCCGCCTGAGCAGTTCGGTTTCCGTGCACAACACTCGTGCACGAACCAAGTACACCGCCTCACGGAGTACATATTCTCTAAATTCAACGAAGACCCCCAGCCCCAGGTCAGTCCGGCCAAGCCTAAACCGAAACGTACAATAGCGGTCTCCTTCGACGTCGCCAAGGCCTTCGACAAGGTCTGGCACGACGGGCTAGTCTACAAACTCTTCAAGTCTAGTATTCCGGATAGTTTAGTTCACATCATCCGCGAATTTCTCACAGATAGGACCTTCCGCTATAGAGTGGATGGTGAGTTGTCCCAGCCCCACCCGATACGTTCAGGAGTGCCCCAGGGGTCCATCCTCGCGCCCTCCCTCTTCAACCTGTTCATCAGTGACCTACCTCGGTCCCCGGGGTTCGAGGTAGGTTGTTACGCTGATGATACAGTAATCTACGCTTCCGATTGGCGGCCGTCGCATTTAGCTATCCGTATGAATAGGGCCATCGAGGAACTCGGCGAATGGTTTCTTCGATGGCGTATAGAGGTCAATCCCGAGAAAAGCGCTGCGATCTTTTTCGATCCGGTTCAGCGTCCGCGTCCGAGCAACATAGAATCCCTTAAATTGTATGACACCGAGATTCCTTGGGCCCTTACGGTCAAATATCTCGGTGTCACGTTAGATAGACGCCTCACGTTTAAGCAGCATGCAGTGAGAGTACGAAACAAAGCCGCTATGGTTTTGGGTCGTCTGCATCCGTTATTATGTGCTAAGAGCAAAATGTCCGTCAGACATAAGCTCACACTTTACAAAATGTGTATTCGTCCGATTTTGACGTATAGCTGTCCCGTTTTCGCGCATATGTCAAAAGCGAACTTCAAGATTTTACAAAAAATACAGAACCGTTTTCTACGAAAGGCGATCGGTGCCCCGTGGTACATCCGGAGAGTCGACCTCCATAGGGACCTGGAGATGCCGTCTATCTGGGAGTACGTTAAAACCCTCACAACTAGCTATTTCGATAGAGCCATGAATCATCCCAATCCGTTAGTGGTATCCGCCGCAACTTACGATACACTGCCAGGCGCGCCGCGTTATAAAAGACGTCCGCGTTACATTTTTACTGACCCTCCCGATGATATTACGTTAGGTAACTTAGATTACCCTCTCGTCACTCGTAGAACAGCGTGTGCGCGCCCACGCCCGCGTAATCACAGATCACGCCGCCGCGGTTTGGCTGTGAATTTTGCCCCAGCACACAATCCTAGGCCTCCCTCGGCAACTGCTCTAGCCGAGGTCCGATCCTCCGGTATGGAGCCCTCGAGCAGCTTGCATGCGCGAACAGAGTAACACCGATTTGATCAAACACTCGTCTACAACATAACACCGATCACCCCACTCACGTGCACACACACTCACTTGTAGGTACACATAGTGGTGGGCTATTTTTGTTTGTTTTTTTGCCCTTTCGAACTGAAATAGTTTAGAACTCAGATAGACAGATACAAAATACGTGTACGGGATCGTGAAACATACATGCTTGGTAACCATGTATATTTCACGAACCCATACAGGTATGATACGGATAGGCTTAGCTTAGTTTAGCTTAGCTAGTTAGATTCGGGTTTTCGACGACAGCCCAAGCCGAGGCGTGCCGTGCGCCCTTGTGCTAGTCGTCTATATAAAATCGGGTGAGTGCCTTAAGCGCTCCCCTTAGTAGTCCGGTGAAACTGTGAAAGCCTAAGAAGCTGGCAGTGTAGGTCAGTTCGAAAAAAAAAAAAAAAAAAGATATATCAAAAATGGTAAAAATCCCTAAACAAAATTAAGAGAAAAACAATCATCTGTATATATATTGTCGTGTTTTGGCAGATATACATAAGATAAATTCTTATTTTAGATTTAGTATGCGAGCATGTGTGAATAAATCTTTACTTAACATTTAGTAACATTGGTTTTAATTTGCCTTTAAGCTATAATAAAAAAATACACTGTCGCTTCAATCTTTCAGTTACCATGTATATTTAAGGTCGGTCGCCATTAGTGGCGAGTCGATTGCCTCCTGAGATAATGTTGAGTGCTCTGAAACGCAGCTGTGCTGATGTCGGCACTTAGATACAAAATATAGCGTATCTGTAAGTCACGAAGTGATACCGTCAGGAGTGAAAAATCGGTCACTCGAGCACGTCGTACGCTACAAAACTTGAATTCGAAGCGTAGTTTGTATGCAGCATTTACATTGTGTCAGATTTGTCGATTCGTGCGAACTGTTTAACGTTTGGGTTTGAAAATAGAAATTGTTTACGTAAACAATTCTGTATTTATTATTTTATCAGTATTAACATTTACAAAAACTAAAATGATTTTATTTTTATTTTATACTTTCAAAAGAAGCGGTCAGATTATTTGACATATTTTAGATTACTATTAAAACAAGAAAAATGTTGTTATGTTCATCGATGGAACTGACTAAATTGATATAGTTCGCCGTATCCACAACCCTTTTGATTTGAAATATTTACTTCCTGCATGTTCATTAGCATCAGAATAGAAGTAGAATATTGAGAAATAATTTATATACTAAATAGGTCGAATACTTTATAAATCCATGTATTTATAGTGAGAAAAGGGAGTGAAGGTTGAAGCTGAAAGATAAATGCAAAGGCATAATAGCTCTACTAGGGTAGATTGAGTAAAGTTGAAACAATTTTGACATAGATTGCTGAAATAATTCTAACGATATTAGCATTTTTTGTACTAAGCACGTGAAACGAAAGATTGTTCTTTAGTCTTCACATTGTTCATCATGTTTGAATACTTAATACGATAATTAGTCTATAGAAATATCTTGGGAAAAAGTTCTAGCTTTGTTACAACTTACCCCCATACCAGGGTCAGCTATAACAATGATTGGGGTTTATTGTAACATATGAAAATGAAACGCGATTTGTGTGTTCTAATCAGATATATTACAATTAAAGCGCAGAAGAGTAGTAAATTATAGTGGGTAACGTTAATAAAACACAAATTTTATAATTAGGTAAGTGAGAAAAGGAACAAGTATAACCAAGTTTCTAGATTTTTTTTTCGTCAATTTCTTACAATCAGTCTACAAAACAACATTGGTTACTTAGTCATAAATATTTTGACAGCAAAATAATTATAATAAAAACAAAATCAACATAAAATGGATCTCAGTGTTTTTCAGAAGTAGTAAAATCGATAGTAATGACAAAATTTAAAGCATCTTTACGAAAATAAAACAAATGGAATGTACAATTAAACGAAAGTAGTGCTTTAACAGAGAATAAAATAACTTTACATTAAAAAACTAATGAGTTTGATACACAGCCATGACAAATGTAATTTCTGAGAAGGGTTAAGCAGAAAAAATTTACATAGCTATCGCCGTAGGCGTGTACGGTGCATCTTAGAGATTTACCATTTTTCACTTCTTCGTATGCTTACTTGTATTGTGATATGTCATTTTGCCTTTTTGTTGTCTTTCTTATGCGTATCCTAGGCATCTACAAAGAGGAACAAAGAAGTTAATTATACAACAGTATCCAAAAAATAAGTACAACTGTACCCACCTATCTTTTTATAAATAAATAACACAGTGACGAGGCAAATATCGTATACAAAAACTTATTAGTGTTCCATATACTCAAAGGTCTAATCTCCAAGCAGAAAAATACACATCATCCTAATTTTAATATTAGCTGCATAAATAGAAATAAACTTCTATCCAAAATACTAGTACGACCACGCACAAAAGGATCTCTTGCAAGTAATTGAGGTTCTTGGCCACCGGCGTAACACTGACGTACACGTTCAGACACTAACTGCTCCTCTCCACTCTGAACCCCATTGCCGTACCGTCCATAATTTGAGAGATATTCATTTCGTTTCAACCGTACCTTATTACAACTGTATCCTACCTATTCTACGCTCACTTATGTATCAAATATACTATGAAATGTCGTTTTATCCACTAAACCATGAAATTTGGTTGTATTAATGATTACCATTACTACCGTGGCTTACAAGCTATTAAATAATTTCTAACTGTACTGAATAAATTACTTAAATTTGATAATATAATAGAAGTGTTCACTTAAACATCACATAAAGAGTTAATCGAGCGAAATAGCTAAATATCGTAAAGTTGAAATCACATGAAAAATATTACGTTTAAATCAACCGTAGCACTTTTGTTATTAAACTAGCTTGTAGCCTTCGATTTTATTGGCATTTCAATTGTTTTGTCCTCGACCCAGAATTTCCCACTCTTTCGTACTGTTACTTCCTTCTCGTTTAACGTACGTCCTGACGTACAATTTGTGTGATAATTACATCGCCGCTAAAGGTCGCATTCTGAATTTACTGATTATACTTTCCTCAATGAATAGAGTATAATACATTTTTTGTTTTTCCAAATCTGAATAGGGTTTAGTACATTCAAACAACGAAAAATAAGATTATCATGAGCAAAACTTCATAATATAGATAATTATAATAGCAGTCTGTAAATTACGCGATACCGAAAATAGACGTATTTGCGTGGGAAAATACCTGTTTGATAATTATACCAAGAAATCAAGGTATTGTAATAATCTGACAAGAAAAGTAATTGAACGATGAAGTCGATCCCAAAAATTATTAGCTATGAATATTAGTGAAAAAGAAACGCGTGTTTTGAATTACTTTATACTGACGTCAATAATTTACTTTTAAATGTATCTCTATCTATATGTGGTTTAAATTATATAGTCAAGTAAACAAAGATTAATAGTATAACAGAACCAGAAGCAACCAGAACAAATTTTGTTTTATAAGAAGGAGTCAATTAAAACACAGGTTTGTCCAAACAACCTTTAGCCTCAGTAAATATTAAAAAAGTACGTTTTAAGAGCTTTCAAACATATTTCATATCTAATATCGCTCAGAACGCATTTGTAAAATAAAAACAGCACAGTTAAATGCTATAAAAACCATATATGTATATAATCTTCTTTTTTGGTTTAGCACCATACAATTTATTTTAAAAACTACAGGACATAAGTGAAAACTAAACTTACTTAGAATCTTATTGTTAATATCAAGCTTAAAATATTAATAATGTACGTTGAACTTCTAGTATTTATTTCGATTAACGTGTATAACATATCTACTAGCAGCCGTGGGTGACTTCGCCCACGTTTAAAACCATTATATAGTTTTAATAACAATAGTATAATGTAGCTTAGCGCCATCTAGTAGCGAGTAATAGAAAATATACATATGTATCCTTTTCAAGCACATTGTGCTCACGGAGGTGTATGAAATCTGGCATATTTATTGTTGCTATCGAGAAGATTATTAAGATTAAATTTATATATATAATTATGTTAAATCGAAAAAAATAGTGACATTCAAAGACAACAGTTAAAAACATATTAATCTGTGGTCATGCAGTGGCTTCGAGTAGAGATTATCATTAGAAACAGCTAGCGACGATGTAAACCTGTTTAGTGTATACAAAATTATAAAAATTAAATCCAGCCTACAACAACTAAAGGACAATTTAGCTCAATATTTATTAAATCTGACACGATGTGTGTAGTTGTTAGTCTTGTAAAAAAACTGTTTTAGCAATCAATACTACTTACTAACTTAGTATTTGCCTTAACTAAGGAAGAAGGTGATACAACTTGAACAATTGTTATACAGCTGGTTTCAAACATATCAATATACGATTAATATAATTACACCATACGCCACACGAAATCATAAAAAAAAACAAAAACATATTTTTCACTTTTATGTTAGCAGCGATAAATAATTTCTGCTTGACAAATGAGATACTCCATTTACAGTCCAACTTATTATCAATATTTTACAAGGCATTTGCATAGATTCTTGTTTTAGTATATATTTTATAAATTAGGGTTCGTTGTAAAGCTTACATACTTTCAAAGTATACCAAGCAAAATCCGTAGGAATGATGCTAGAAATACGAGACTGCTGCTAACGTATCCGGAACGAAGGAATAACGCGGTGGAAAAATCCTAAATTTAAATACTTCTAAACTTTAAAGTTTTATTCTATTCACATATATATGTAAGGATAGTAAGGAAAGGAAAATAAAGTAAGCACATAGATGCAAAACGTGGTAAAGGAAATTTAAAAACATATATGTTTTAATAAATATGTTGTTACATGTCCGCATGGTGTTAACGGAATTAATCGTAATGGAATTCTACACGCGAGAAACTTATGTCATTTCTCAATTGTACAAGAATTGTACTAACAAGTAAAATATTCACAACTGCTTTTGATGCCATTTTGGACACAGGTTTCAATTATTTCAATTTATTGGTCCCCAAGCAAAATTTTGTAAAAGAAATTACCTGAAAGTTTGAGCCCTTAATATGAACTCTAAGTACTCTCGGTGACACTTTATGCTATCATTTTGTTGGAACTCGGGAATTACTCAGGGTTGAGCGATTTTTTTTTTTCGAACTGACACACTCTTTTGACTTTGGGGCCTCTGCAGATTCACCGGACTAGGATTGGGCGCTCTACAATAGTGCCCACACATTACACACTATAAAGCCTATTTCACTAAAGTTTAATTTTCTAGAAATTCCTTTTTTTTGTTGTTATTTTATTAATGGCTGAACTTACAGGAAAAATGTTAAAAAGACATTTGTAGGATATTTAATTTTTCACAAAAAAAGTCTTCTAAACGAAATCTCCAAGATCGATATTTCTGACGTTTATCTTTTTTGCAGCAAAAAATTTAATAGATTATTGAGTCAAATGAAAAAAAATATTTTCTGTTTTTTAATACGACATTTTTAAATATATATTTTTTATTCAAGCTGTGTAATACTATATATTATAAAGTCTTAAACTATGAATTATAAAAAATATTATATTTAATTTTGGAATGCCAATCTTTCCACGTACAAAACATGCTGAAAAATGGTTGAGAATAAACATATTTTAAAAGTATTAAAGACAGTTATATTGACTAACAGGTGCAATGTGAAATAAGCTTTCCGTTTACAAAATGTTATGAAATTTGATTGAATTTTACTTTTGTATAATTATTTTTTTACTTTTACAAAAGTATTATTGGTTATTTTTATTGCTTATCAATTTCACAAAGACATACTCCCGGGTACAAAACTTCATCAAAATCGCTTACGTATATTATAATCACTTATTTGAAGTAGAAACTAGACCGATTTTAGTAATGGAAAGCTCATTATTACATTCAACAACATAGATTAATGTTTCTCTATTAGCGTTAATGAGGCAAACGGCCTGCGTACATTTAGAATCTTCCGCTTCAGTTTCAACCCAGAATACACCTCTGGAAATACATACTACACATTTAGTTAGACACTGCCGCTACTGACGGTAATATAAAATGACAGAGATAAGTCTGCAAGTGTATTGTTATGTAAAACAAAATAAATATAATTTCTAGTAAAATTGAATCTTTCACAAAGAAACCCGACAGTATCCTGATTCTGATAACAATATATGTGTATGTAATAATATACGAGTATGTGTACAAATATATGTGTATTTGGTATCTGACTAATGTGTTGTGTGACCTATTTCAGTCCGAAAAGGGCAAAAAAACAGCCCACCACTGTGTGCCTAGGTGTGCATGTGTGTGGGGTGATCGTGTAAATTAAGAACAAGTGTGAATCATTGTATTCGCGCGAGTAACATACTCGAGGGCTCCACACCGAGGGACAACCTAGGCTCGAGTTATTACAAGAAAAATCGCGACGAGTGTGCGGGATCGTATCTTCACCCCCCGCTCACGGCGGCGTGAGCAGAGAGAGTCGCGAGCGTGGGCGCAAATACGCATCTTTTAAAAGGGCATCGAGCGAAAAATAGAGAACAGTGCCGATTTAACTATACAATTACGTACGAGTTCCTAATGTATCGATCTATTGTATATGAATACGCGGGTTCGAACTGATATTTTGATTAACGCGAATTTATTTATGCGCGGCGCGGTTTAGTCGTTGTAACGTAGTCGCAACCGAACTTCCGATCCGAATCCGAATCCGATCCGAACGTCCGATCAGGACTTTCCAGTCCGAAGCGTGCAGCGCATACACCACCCCCGTACGAAGGCCCCCTTCAACTTGGTTCTGGTCACACTGGACCGTACCGTGGAAGGCACGGTCATTTTCAGGCTCAACTCTGTTTGCGGCCTCTCCCCAGTCTTCGTAGAGCCTCCTCGTAAGTCCCAGGTACCCTCGCAGTGTCACAACTGCCAGGTGTACGGTCATTCCGCCCGGCACTGCCACCTGCGTCCCAGGTGTGTTAAGTGTCTCTGGGATCACTCCACTAGGGAGAGCCTCCGCACTCCTGAGTCCACTGAGCCTCCGAGCTGCGTCCTCTGCGAGCAAACGGGTCATACCGCGAACTATCGGGGGGCCCATCTCCTCATTGCACAAGTTCGGCGGACGAGGGGAGGTAGCTGGTCGTGTACCCAGTGTACCTCCCTATAAGGACGGAGCCCGGCGGCCATCTTTCGACGGGCTGACCGCTGGGGGCGGCATGGTGATAGCTCAGCACGGTCCCATGCCGCCCCAACTTAAAGCGGTGGCCGGTACACCGTGGGGTTTTAGTCCGTGTGAGTCGGACATAACCCATTCTCTCCCCCGGGAGGATGGGTATCCATAATAGATTTAAAAGAAAAAAAAAGTCAGATCAGTAAATTCGGCGACAGTTCAAGCCGAGGCGCACCGAGTGCCCTTGCGCTGATCGCCTGAACAAATCGGGTGAGTGCCCTAAGCGCTCCCCTTAGTAGTCCGGTGGAACTGTAGAGGCCTCCGGGTCAACAGTGTAGGTCAGTTCGAAAAAAAATAAATATTTCTAGCATTGAAATTTTGTACATAGTTAATATAAGTGCTCAAAACACTTTAAAAATTTCTTCATTGTTACACATTTTGGAGAATCCTATGTTTATTAAACACATATAGGTTTAAAGCAATGAAATTACTGAAAACACCTCTAAATTGTATTTATTGTTACACATTTAGGAGAAACCTATGTTTATGAAACAAAGGCTGATAGTAATGGAAAAAAAACACATTAGTTTAATAGAATAGAAAAGACCCAATGTGTATTTTTTTTCTATTTCAAATGTAATATGGTCATGAATACATAAAGGTTCAATAGATTAAAAAGTAAAGAGGACTAACAAAACGTTTGGTCATGAATTTCATCTTGTATTTCTTTAACAGAGTATTTTTGTTTAATTTAGTCTTTACAATGTTATAATTTATTGTACCACTAATATATAGCTCAAATTTTGGTACGATTATAAACTGCAGTGTTCTTTGTACAAAAGTAACGCCGTAGCAAAACCGAATTATGAGGCATATATATAAAGATATAAATGTCATTGTGTAGAACGTCGTGTATGCGTAGAACTCTCACAAATTAAACACCCTGTACGATTTCAGTACAACATTTTAATGTTATAAAATCCTACATATCCTTATAATCCTTATAATATATATATATATATAAATAAATCGGTAAAAGTAAATTACACGTTACAATCGTTATTAGTGGATGCACAGAGAGGAGTCTATTCTAGACATCACCATCGTTCACATATTGGTCCACTCTTGGCACCAAAACGTGCTTGACATGGCGCTTAAACTTAGTAGTCCGGCAAATCGGTACCATGCAGAAGAGAGATGGAAATCCTTCTAGAACGTTTCGATCTCAATATTTAGGATAAAGATTACGCCTTTTTAATACACATTGGTTGCCTGCAATTTTAAACAAAATATATGCACACAATTGGGCTGATATAGCTCGAAGTTTTAAAAGCCAAAAATAACTTTAAAAAAAAGACATAAGTTTATACATATATAAGTTTATACTTATATATATATATATATATATATATATAAGTTTATACTTATATATATATATATATATATATAAGAAATAAAAGGTACTTTGCATTGGTTTTATAATTTATTTTTTTCCGATAAGCTCATGAATAAATTAAATTTTTTATTCCATCGTGTTTAAATCCAAATTTCATTTACTTTTTATTTCAGCGTGTAATGAATCTTCAACCCATAGGACAGCTGAACGCCAAACATTGGCAATTCAAATATTTAGTTATTTCACGCACAACGTGGGTCTAAGTCCGAACGAAGCTCGCTCTAATGTGTTTTTCAATTTCGATAAAAGTAAAAAATTATCACAGTCTCAATGGTGAAGGAAAATAGTGTCGAACCCTCCGGTCTAATAGATTACTTGCACTAACCTTTTGGTTGAATAATCAATAAGAAAACTTCAGTTTCACGTCAAAACTCCCTTTTCGGATTGTAAATAACTCGAAAAGTTCCTCACGACATATAAATTAAATGGCTAGTAATAAAACTTTATTAATATTACTACGACGAAGTAGGTAGAGAAGTCTTTATTACGTTGCGCATGTCAAACAAAGTCCCCATTAATAATATCGACAAGTTTCAATCACCCTTTTAACCCGTGGTGTTAGTATATATTAACTTAGTTATTCGTTTAAAATGGATACTCGTATACAATATTTAATATAGAGAGCTTCTCAATTATAAGCTATGGGTAAATGACTTTTGTACGCGTTATGACCTTACATTAACAAATGTATTACTGCTATAGTATTAAATACCATGGAAATAAATTTTGTATTTGATGAAAAACGTATTTAGCTTATGATGAAACATACGAGAAAGTTGACGATATGTCGATATGACGAATACATGCCGTATTGATGAAGTCTATCCAGAACAGAAAAAAAAATAACCAATAAATACTTTATTCAATTTACGCCCCAAGAAGGCGCTCATGAATGTCAAAATTACCAACGGTTATGAAAATAACCTAGTTATCGAGAAGAATCGGCAAGAGACTCGATCGATTTTATCTTTTAAACACATACATATGTATATTTAAAGTAAATTACACGTTACAATCGTTATTAGTGGATGCACAGAGAGGAGTCTATTCTAGACATCACCATCGTTCACATATTGGTCCACTCTTGGCACCAAAACGTGCTTGACATGGCGCTTAAACTTAGTAGTCCGGCAAATCGGTACCATGCAGAAGAGAGATGGAAATCCTTCTAGAACGTTTCGATCTCAATATTTAGGATAAAGATTACGCCTTTTTAATACACATTGGTTGCCTGCAATTTTAAACAAAATATATGCACACAATTGGGCTGATATAGCTCGAAGTTTTAAAAGCCAAAAATAACTTTAAAAAAAAGACATAAGTTTATACATATAAATTCAAATTACACACACCAGAAAACGATAGTTTCTAGATATAAATAAATATTTGAATATTATAACTAATCTCAATAATACTAAGAATAATAGTTATACAAAGGGTTTACATTGAAATTGTGTTTGTTCCAGCGATGCGTTTTCAAAGCTATCAGATCAAGTTAAGAGAATATAAATTTCAGAAGTTTTTATAGTCGATTGAAACATTTAAGGGGAGTGGGTAAAGTCCCTTTAAATTTAAAAGCATAGTTCCGGTACATAATAAATAAGTAAACACGCATATGTGTGCAGATTGGCATATATATATATGTGTACACGTGATATATGCACTATGACAAACTTTCATGCTTAAAGTAAATTTCTGATCAATAACACAGCCGATTTTTTTTGCAAGTATATCGGCTATTAAATAAACTAAAATATACGATCATGTCATATTCGCTATTGGTTGAATACCGTAATCAGAGTTTACGTAGCTATTTTTTATATCCTTTTTACGTGGCATAGCTCTTTGAGAAATGATCTAATTTACGTAACTGACGCTACGACCCTAAAAAACGAACCAGAAATTTAACACGGGTAAATCCGCATAGCATAGCTAGTATGTATACGTTTACATATGCGTATTAAAGTGTATTTTCTTCATATTGGATCAAGTATCACTCGAAAACAACTGTATAAATATGTTTTTCAGTAAGTCAATTTAATCAGTTTTAAAATTAATAAAGCACTTAACCCAAAGAAGGAACTAAGCTGCATATCTTCAGGCTCTAAAGGGGTAAGACACTAAGGATAAAATAGGGAAAAAGAAAAAAGGGCCCAAATAGGGTACAATTCCCATGGAACTTCAAAAGTAAGTTTGCAAAACAAAACAAGCTTTAGCTGATTACAACAGTCAATATTTTAGATATTAAATTTATTTTGCTAGTAAAATCTTTACATAGTTATAGTACGTTCAATAAAAATTTTATATTCTAAATAAATAATAGGTACATGAACTATTATCCGTTATGTAATGCACAAAAAAATACCGCATATGTAAATGATGTGAATTGGTTCGTAAAAATATTGTTTAAATACTTAGTTAATTCATTTATAGATGTTAATATAAAGAAAATATTGTTCAGAAAATATTACCAAATGGTACCTCACATTGAAGGAAACGATCCCTCGTTTAAATACTGTCCTTTGATGTACGTATGTGTTTAGCTTAAAGAAAATACATTTCATGTCATCATTATAGCTCTTCCAGGAAAGAGCTCGATATGGAATACTTTTATGTGCATCGTTATTTGGGGTCTTATTTCTGTTTAGGTCCAATTACATATTAAAATTGATACATTTTCCACCAGTTCCATGAAACTTGAAAAGAAGGAAGAAGTAGGTAATTAAATTCAGTATACTAGGTTAACTGATGAAAGTAAGTAATATACATGTTCAGATGAACTAGATCACAGAGTTTGTAACAATGCAGTTTAAAAACTTTATCATGTAAAATATACATATATATGTTTTATATCTTATAATATCGGATATTTGTTCTGAGATCTGCAAGACAAATGTTTTCGCACGTGTCTGTGAATCTATGATACGTTACGTCATAAAGACTTATTTTTTATTCATTTATGGAATTGCATTGCATAAATTGCAATTGCAATAAATAAAATATAGATAAACTTGATTCTTTTTTCTATAAGTCGGCTGCATTTTATACATTTAATAATTTACTTTTACAATATATAAAGTCATGCTATATGCATCCGAGTGCTGGGCTATGAAAGAGATGGATGAGAGAAAACTACACGTGGCAAAGATGCAAATGTTAAGATGCATATGTGGCATAACTAGAACCGATAAGATTAAGAAGGAGTATATCAGAGGAAGTTTGCAAATAGCACCAGTGACAGAGAAGTTGAGGAGTAATAGGTTAGCATGATACGGGCATGTCATGAGGAGAGATGAAAGCCGTGTAACTAGAAAAGATTTTAATATGAAGGTTTTTTTTTTATATTATAGGGGGCAAACGAACGGGTGGGTCACCTGATGGTAAGTGATCACCGCCGTCCATAGACACTAGCAACACCAGAGGAGTCGCAAGTGCGTTGCCGGCCTTTTAATATATGTGGGCCTCCGGCGCTCTCACTGACCGAACGAAACGCAACAGTACAAGCAATGTTACTTCACGTCGGCTTTCTGTGAGAGGGTGGTATTACCCCGGGCGAGCCGACCCATTCATTCTGAAACCAGTAATAGTTTCAGCGTAGCTTTACCACCTAGAGGTAAAAGGATATGCGAGTAGAGGAAAACCGGAAAAGGTATGGATAAATTGTGTAAAAAATGATATATGTATAAAAGGCGTGAATACTGAGATAACATCTGAAAAAAGGAAAACATGTTGTGCCGACCCTACTTAAGTAGGATAAGGTTAAGAAGATTTTTTGTTGAGAATTAAGGTTTACGTAAGAATTACGAAACAATATTGAGCAAAAAATAATATAAATATTAAATTTCGTGAACTCTCAACAGTTTGAGTTATATTTGAAACACAAAAGGTTATAAATTGTATCAAATATTTAACAGACTGCATATCACACAGATTAATCAAGCTTCAAGTAATATGATTTACGGAGATTTTTCTTTCATTTGTGTCTCAATACCCTTAATAAGTTTATCTCTTGGAGAACAAACGTGGTTTATGTATTATTTTCTAACTCGTTTAATGCTCAACAACAGATTAGTGCAGTTTGATAATGTTTATGAACTTATATAATGAGGAATACATTTTTAGTAAGTAAGAATTAGTACTGACAATTAGTACGAATATATGAAGATATTAAGGAATTTCAAGAATTTAAAAGAAACTTACAATAGTAACCTGTGAATATCTCACTAATTATAGTAATTAAGTTTAAATTAGTAGATGTGATCGGAATTATAAAATATTAAGATTAGAAGTTCAAGACTCACATCAGCGACTGTCGGATTATATATGTAAATACTATTTGGATTAATCCATCATTTTTAAATTGAAATGCGTCAAACTAACAACACTATGTCTGATTATGAACACAGTAAAATCCAAACACAGCGACCATTACCAAGAGATTAAGTAATCCATCGGTAGTCGGTGCCGTTGTGCCGGCTTGGACAATTATTTTTTTACGTTACACTTGAAGGGTCCGATATTACAAGGAGGTGCGTGACGATTTAGAACGCTTTAGAACATTCGCAATGATACAGACAGTAAAAATTGCTGAATGAGGCAATGCCCCAGCACTACTCAGGAACATCTGCATCATTCACTATGCAGAAGTTCTGTCTTACAACCTGTCAAGCATGTTATCTTGCAGATATCCCACGGACCGAAAACAACATTATACACAGCGGCGAATTAGCGCTTCAAATAAAAAGAATTGGCCGTCACTGAATGAGATGTAAGTTAATACTAAAACTTATAATTAAAGACGTGTCAAGTATAGTATAATCGAATACAAATAGTACGCATCTCATACAAAGAACCAACGAAATGTATTCATACAATATTTATACAAGGCAGCTGAGGACTATGGCATAGAGGGAACGTGATGGCATAAGAGATCGTCATTCTGTTTGCCGTAACGGCATACAGGTCGATTTCACTTCCGTGGCGCGGTAAAACATGTTTACATTAAAATGCAATCGAGACCCTCAAACTTTTCAAATATATTTGATTAATAGTTATTCTGATCAAATACTGTTACTTATCTAATTCGTACATAGAAAATACTAAGGCAATTGAGTACTGACATTTGGAGATATATACTATAAAGTGTTTATTAATTTTACGCTATTAATAGTGAGGTTTAAGATAATCTTAGAAAATACTGACAAGAGATGGTTTTATTACTAAGAAGCGCCAATTGTTGTAATGTTTTGAATCTCTCGTGAACTTAACAACTTTTGCTGGGGTTAAATGTGAGTTTTACAAGTGTTATCTAATTTACACTTGAAATGAGTACTTAAATGCTAACAGTTATATATAGTACTTATGTTCAACTTAACATACTTAAGTAAGGGTTTCAGACAAAGAAACGCTTGTTGGAAATATACCATATTAAACAATGTGAATATGTGTTATTTCCTGTTATAAATATTTTTATAATCATTTTGTTGCTTATTTATACCTATAAAAATTACCGTTTGATAAATCTAGATTTAATAAATTCAGTGCTGTTTGACCGACCGCCATAATTTCTATTCACAAAAAGTGACCGAAGTATAGACAAAAATGTGACAGTATTTGTTTTACTAACTATTGTTTGTAATACTATTGTAAGCTTAAGAATACTCTTTAATATCTGTGGAATGAACGCAAAACGTAATATTTTTAAAGTTAGAGAAAAATGAATGTAGACTTTTATGAAACGGATATGAAACAGAAAAAGTATGATAAAAAGCATTCAATAAACTCGTCTGTTAGGTAGAACATTGATACTTTATTCAAAACGTCTTTGTACATTTGTTTAAAAATGTTACTATTCTTTTCGCATTTAAAAGGATAAATAACAGGTAATGAAGTTTGTCTAACGAATTCTAAATTCAAAGTGGGTTCCTGAATAAATTGATTCAGACGTGTTGTATTTTTGTTTAAATTGACTAAAGTAACATTTACAATAGGATCTGTAGTAGATTATTGACTATTATGTAGTATTAAAAAAATATTGCTGGTTTCGTGAAGCCATTTTTCATGAATGTCATAGAATTACGAAATCAAAATACATTTATGTCCAAATTAAACAACCTTAATTAAATAACCCTAAATTACATTTAAAAATATAAGTAATCTAAACCTGTATAAAGATGAGATGTCATTTTAAAAAGTAACAAACACGAGTTATAATTTTAAACGGATCATCAATTGACCGCATTTTACAGTATGTTTCTTCAAAATACACATGAACTCCTTGTTCATGTCTAGGAACATCGCTACTTTGATAAACAAGATAATCATATGAAACAGTCACTAGTAATGTGTTAGAAAAAATCAATAGTTTTATTTATTAACAGAAATAAGAATTTTACAAACTATTTTGATACTTGAGTACGTAGATAAATTTGTTGACTATATTGAACTCATTATGCTAGTTAACTTACACAACATTTGATCAATCTGAATTCATATAAGCTTGAGATTTCTCATGAATTGTAAATATGTATAATGTGTATGCACTTACTAACAATAACAATGTGAAATAATTAAAGTTCGACTTTTCTCTTTACAATCACGCTTGAACGGCTGGATTTTAATGAAAGACATTAAAATCTATTTAGAATGGAACATAAAACTTTTTAGTAATAACATAAAATCTTAGCATCGTTTTTAATATTAGGCACAGTAAAGTTCAAAAACAACGGTACTAACATTATATTTATTAGTCGACTAATGAAACGGATAGGGAAACATGTTTGTATGTAGGACTAGGTGATACCTGTGACATCGTCTGTCTTGTTTATTATCTCAATAATATGTTTTATATGAATAAAAAAAATTGAAAAGAAAAATATAATTTGCTAACAAGTTTTCCTTGTAAACAATATTATCCGTTTATTTTCCCTATCTCATCGTACATACCACAACTGTTTGTCCTAGTTCTTCAAAGCAAGAGAACGTCCATATAACAAATTTTGTTTCTTAAAACCCAAATAATTTTATATTAAAAGAAAAGTATCGTGATATTTTTATTTAGATAAATACCAAGGTTTTAAAATTTTTTTTTATCAAAATTTTTCCAGTAATTCTTGCGTGATGCGCGCAAAACTGCCGATCTTTATCATTTTAATTATATAGACATAAAGCTTGAACAATAATATTTTATGTACATGTATGTATCTTGCAGTGACAAAATCAAAAGTCATAACCACGTGTATATTTGTTCCTTAAATTATTGACTTATATATTTGATATTTTCTTCTCTCTCCAAAAATGTATTTAATAAATAGCCCCGTCAATAAAACCCAAACCAACAAGATTGTTTCATTTAAGTTTAATCATGTTCAGAATCAGTGACACAATTAAGTACTTACGCTGGGTTCCGGGAACGCGCCTGCGGGCTCAACAACCGACTAAGTGCTCCTGTGCAATATAACAACACAAACTACCAGAATTCTGTTAAACCCATTTCAAACTGATTTTGTAAAATAATAATATATATTTTTATAATTAATCTCTTATAAAAATATGTTATATGCTATTACATATAATGATTGATTTACATTCTGTAAGGAAATGTAGCTTCATACTTTACTATTCTATATTTATTTCAAAATTATAAAGAGCACTTATATTACAAGTATTTGTAATAATAAGGTCTCATGTGCATATCCGTTAAAAAGCAACTTTGCATTTTTAAACTCCTACAACTAACATAAAATACATATTATGTTAATATATGAACATACCTTACTGCTTAAAGTGTACATATGTAAAAGTTTTGTTAATGCATCCGTGCTAAGGAAGTGGTGGGTATTAATGTTTCTTTTTAATATAATTCCTATTATTTCTTTTATATATAAAAACATACATTATATTCACTGTTTATCTTCAAAAGTAATTTTTAATATATTCATTATGTAGTATTCTTTTAATGCATAAAAATAATAATATTCATAATAGATATGAGTCGTAAAATATCAAAAAGGTTATCAGCGTTAAAATATTGATGTATTTTTTTTACATATGTATTAATCGTTTTGAATTATTGAGAGAAATAGCTATGAAGTGCATTCGATAAAAAGGTTTAGTAATTTACCTAAATAATAATTCAAATATGTGTTAATTCTTCCAATACAATGTTAGTGAAATGGAGAATGTCGTCTTTGATATTATATAATTAATATAATGTGCTCCTTCTATGTGTTCAGATAAATCGTCAAAATAAACATTCTTTTTGAAAATACGGAAACTCAACGATGTACACTAGATTTTTCTTTAACCGCATTAAATTATACTGACGTACGCGGGTCATGCTCGTGTATCTATACATATAAAATGTTCATGTTTTCTAGTAAACTACGGTAACGTTGCCGAGGTCGCAGAATAAGTTTTCATCTCTTATTCTCGGCGGTGTTTCACAGATACAAGCCAATCCAATTTTCTGTCTCCAACCGAATATCCGAACCTCGCTAAACAAAGAGCATTTTAGTCATCTACTGAACCTGCGAACATGCCAACGTGTATTGTATTCCGGCTTCTCTAGACTGTCATCATACTGACAATACTATAGTCATATACACAATAAACTTGTTGCTCGATTATTCGACTTGTACTACGTCAACTATCTAGGCTTATGCAGTATTAATTGTTCTGTGCCATTACGTCGTGAACTGAAATTTTAATTATTTCCAAATGACAATATGCTGTTGTGAACATTTAAAGTATTGTTGTACTTCATTATCGATACCAAATGAATACCTCTGATGTATTTTATTTAACCAATGAAAGAAGTCATAAAAGCATGGAAAAATTTTATTACATTGTTTGTCTGAAGTTAAAGTCTTTTTACGGCGAGTCCCGAACGACTACCGGCCGAGGGATGTATCGGCGGGAAGCTACCATAGATCACGTTTTATGTGTGACAAATAGTCTCGAGTTAGACTAAATTGCTTTTCGATCCACTCTGACAAATAATGTCAGGCCACTGACGCGTAACCTTAGTCGTTCTCGTGACGATCACAATTTTCCTATACTACGATTCCGGTTTGGGGAAAGGATAGTAGCGTTTTGTGTAGATATTCAAATAACGGATGCGTCCGATCCTTTATTTGGTGAGTCGTCCAACTACTTGAAAAGAACTTCGGAGGTATATTTTTTTCCAAGTACGAAAGTTTCTAACTTTGGAAGAACATTAGTTTTACTTTTTACATTTAAGGTTTCTACACTTTGTTTTTATTAAACTCAAAAGTACTCGATATGTTTAAACGTTCGTTAAGAAAATATATTTTATATTAAGTATTATATTACTCTAGGATTACACACTTCAAAAGTAAGGTTACGTGAAATGCACTGAATAATCAAAAAATAGATGGTTTGATACAGCTGACTTTTCTAAAATATATATTGAAGTCGGCAATTACTGTAAAATGTCTTTCTATAAGATAGCAGAAACTAACCGCACAGTATTCTAAAATCGTGTTAAATTATAGATACTGTTTTACATAATTGCATAGTTAACCTGACAACTACTTAATTCTTAGTTATAGTGCGTATTAGTGTTGTAAAACTATGTGATACAGAAACAACGCTAAGATAATAAGCATTTGATTATAAAGCCGAGACACGATAACCGACCCATGGAGATCACTATATTGAGCTATAATTCTAAAATAGTTAGCTACGTTGACGATGAAAACGGTTTGAGCTTACCTTTAAATTAGATTGTCGGTAGCTAGGCAGCTATATATTAACAAAATGCGGCCTCCGGGCCGCTCACAGAATTACAGTGGGTGCGTTGTCGTTGTCCTATTGTACTCTGAGCGGGCCCGGGATAATATACGAATCTTTTATTCAAGTGCTCTGGCCCCCAAACACCGCAAGAAAATAACACAAAGATGGAGTCAACATTCATTGTGCCACTTTCAATAGGATTTTGACGGATACGCGCGGGGCCCACCAGAAAAACCTTAATGAATACTTTTGAAAGTATTTGGTTTTACGACCATTTCAAATAAGCTTTAATTCGTGTAATGATTTTATTTCAACAAAGAAGAAGTCGGGAAAAAAACAACATATAAATTCAGATTATACAAATATAACAACAAAATTTAATTAACGTGATAAACTTGTTTATTCAAAAATATTCACAAATATATGAGAAGTACATTTTTAGTGACAGTGAGGAATATCACTAATAATACAGTAGGTTTTAGTGAGTTCTTTTTATTGCGAAGATCAATGTTTATTACCTCATTCGTATATGGGGCCAAAAAGGGTACGGGAGTACTGAATAACATTTTATAAAGTTCCAATGATTTAGGAGGACATTTCTGTGAGTGTTGGTATTACAACCAAATTTATCTTGTTACATTTGGTTTTCATTCGATATACACGAAATCAAATCATTTTAATCATTTGACATAAGTAAAAATATAGGCACCGACTGCTTAACACGGACGCTCAATTGTTAGTAGAAGCGTGTGTGAAACAAAATATGTAGTACTATTTTCTTCGCTATCAGTTTTCAGGGAGTATAAGAGCTTACGCTTAATTAGGGATTAATTTACTTATACATTCATAACTGTAGTTAATTGATTCGCGCAATTTCAAACGAATCAATCACGGCGCGGTTTTGATTCGTGAGCGATACACAAATTTTGATGACTTTACCAAGTAATTTTGTGTACATTTATTTTGTTTACGTCCTTTGTTGGTGAACAGAAGTACACATACGTTATTGAGTTATACACTTGTAATCTACATTTATATGTTTATACACATAATAGCAAACCTTATGTAGTTTCTATTTGAAGTAATGATGGTCTTTGGATTCAGAACTTGAGCCTGAATTTTCGGTCAAAGAAAACTGCATGTAGAAGCCATAGAATGATGGTGGGGATTTTTAAAGTATATAGTAGAAAATCTACAATCAAGCGCATATATATATATGTTTTCCAGCAGCTACAATTTCAAGTCAATCCTAATAAAGACATATCGTATTATTATATCGTTTAACAAAAACAAAAAAATCTGTGATCAAAATGTTATCCATGGAGAACGTACTTATATTATACTAAATATATTTTTAGTTTCATTAACATTCCCAATGGAGCAAGTTTCATAAATATGAAATAATATTTTCGTTTTTTGACGAAGGTGAACTCATCTTTCCCAGAGGTGGCTGAATGTTTGGGTGTTCGCAATTTTATTTATATTTAAATTATAACGGTGCTTATCAAATACATAGTACATTTTTTTTAACTAAATATTTATTTATACTACTCGATTCTGAAAAATACTATATTTTACATTTATTAAATTTAAACAGGAACGAAGGTTCGTGAAACTATGCTAGTTAATAAATAATTACCAAAAAAATATTCTACTCAATTGTTTGAAGAAATTTTATCTTAATTTCGGCACAGATTTCAATAACAAATTAAAAAATTATATTTCTGGTATCTCGGTAGATTTGACTTTCCGCTTTTTTTCGAGGAACTAAGCATTTTTTGTATAAAAGCACTATAGCAACTCGGACATTACTTAAATTATTTGTATAATATTTTATTTTAGACTATAAAATATCAGTCATTAAATAAAATAATCTATCATACTTATTACCAGTATGTTAAGTTTTAGTCTAAATACCAAAAGAAAATCTGTTTGAAATACTTCCGCCCAAAGAAGCCGCCAATAAAGCGAACGAATGTTTCAAATTGCGTTCTTCGAGAATCTTCTGAACTTATATGTAAGCAAATGTGGATGGCTAAAGTTTAATGAGCCGTACACTTACTGCGTATCTAACTTCGCACAACTCCTCTAAAAACTGTATTGATTTTTCTGGATCCTTGGGATTTAATAAGTGATACGCCAGTGAGCTGCATACGCAGACAACAATTCCATTTTAATATACACGGCGATCAAATTGTAACATTACAATATATCTTAACGGTATGGAAGATCAATGCTAAAATGAAAGCGCAGATGAGGACACGAACGACTACCTATGTTGACATCCTGCGAATCTAGAATTCCATACATTGCATACTTATGTATTGCAGCGAATTTTTACACAATTATAAATAAATACAGATAAGACGTATAGACCATGTGAGTTGAGAGTAAGGATATACCATTATTGTATTCAGTCATTCGGGCTTAAAATAGTTCTGAATAAGTGTACTTTATTGCAAAAATATTTAATTTCAAAGTAAAAGGGCGTACATTAATATTATTAATACAACAGGGATAATTTAACACATTAAAATATTTATCTGACCTTTCTGGTCTTATTTTTTTTTAATTCGGGAAATTCTATATACAGGTATATTTATTTAAATACCTAATTCAGTATATTAACTTGAAGAATGTCATTTGGATGCGACAAAAATAACGTAATATAATAAAATTTCTAATGTAAGCTCTAATTTTTGTTGCTCTTGAATTTGTAGTCTATATAAATTTATATACTTGTTCTGTATTAATTTTACTGTCCTAGAAGAAGTATTCATGTTCTAATATGGGCACTAAATTAGTACTAAACATTTGGGAAAATATCATGCATTTGTGCTTATTTTACAATGCTGATGATTTTTTAAATTCAATATTTTAGTATATTTATACCGATTATAATTTATTTCATGACAAAAACCAACAGATGTATGTTACGTTCACAGGAAACTATGGAAATTACATTATTATACAACCCCCACATATTAGAAATAGTATAAATAAACAGTTCCTAGACAATAACATTTAATTTCATTTCTAATAAACCGGCATTCTCTTTGTGTAATGTTGTGGAAAACTAACAGAATGAGTATTACGTTTCGTGACTAAAAATACAACTGTATTTGGTGGATAGTTAAATACATAATGTTCGTGTGTATATACTGAACCATAATAAAATAAATATCATCGAAATTTAAGATAATCTATCAGTTGTTATTAGTTTATCTCCTCGTCAGAATTAAAGGTGCCAACTTACAGGATGAATAGGCGGAAGGTTTCATTCGCCCCCACGCCGGCGTCCTTGGAGGTAATTTGTATGTGGTGTGTGAACCTACATTTCCTTTCAGTAATTCACCCCATCTTTCCGGATTTATTCCGCTGAAACTTCAACCAGTTACCATTAATCATACATCGTAGTTGTATCTACGCATAGATGTATGAATATAACGTAATCCTACGTTTAGGAAATTTAATGCAACTTTTTAATAATAATTACTTTTAATAATATTGTATGATATGAATAACTTATCAAAATTTATAATATTAGGTTTTCTTTTTGTTTAAAATATATTTTTATATAATTCCTAGTAAATATAAATAATTTCGTGGTTAAAATGAACAACTTTTCTTTATAAATTGTAGTCATCATCTTCATACTCTTTTCCCACTTAAGTAGGGTCAGCACATCATATTTTTTTCTTCCGCTCTCTCCTATCAGATGCTATCTCAGTATTCCACCTTTTATACACATATCATTTTTCACACAACCCATCCACACCTTTTTCGGTTTTTCTTTACTCCTATATCCGTCCACTTTTATACTCAAAACTGTTATACATTTAAATATAACATTTTATAAATTGTCGTTTAAAAAGTATAGGGTAAATTTATTATTCACTAGCTTTTGCTCGCGGCTTCACTCGTGTTAATGTATATTTGAACTATCCTTCGGGAATAGTATTTTTCCTGGATGAAAAGTACATTATGTCCTTTTTTGACCACTAAGAAAGTGTATGCAAAATTTTATGTTGATTGTTTGAGTAGTTATGACATGAAAGCAGAACGATGAAACAAACAAAAATTGTGTGCTTTTATGAAACCACGATGCAAGTAAAATTTTTTTCAGATCGTAGCATTTTAAAAACTATGCACAATATGTATTTCAATCAAAGCCGCCATATTGGCCTTAGCTAACCTTACGCGCCTTTCACTTTTCCCCTACTCCACGGCTGGCGGTAATGCAACATGCGATAGTTTGATGAAAAAATTTGAGGCGATGTAAAAAAAGTTCCACTTTAAATATCTTTCGCATTTATAATATTAGTTAGGACTTATTGCATTTGAAATATTATATTACTACCACATTTATTTTCCCACTACTATGACCATTTGATCGACAATGGACTCAGTAATTGACTTGAGTGACACTTACTGTGTATGAGTACTTGGTAAAAGGGCATTTTATTCGATTTTTTTTTATTTTACTACTTATAGCTTAATACTTATCTTCATTCTCAAACGGTTGTTTATTAAAAAGGTTTTCGCATATAAATTTTCACTAAAATAGAGTGTCATCATATTTGTCATTACTCCTTAGGTATACAAGAAATATAGGTATTTCTTTTCAAATAACAAGTATATACCATATTTACGGAGACTTAATTAATTAATCATTCATCCAACGCAAATCATTTATATTTTCCTCGTATACTTTTAGGTTATTATTTCTAAACGGACGAAAGGCGGTTTATTTTTAGAACTTAGACATCTCTATTAAGTTAACAAAGTAGGTTTTTCACTATTATTATTGTAGTTTTTTTGTTTTATACATGAAATTTTTAATATAATACGTAATACAATTAATTACCATATAAAATTCAATAGCTATGAAATGTAGCTAAGCGCCGCGTCACCTTAGTGAGTTATGGTGAAATTGATAACACAGTCTTGTTTATGAAAAACGCTTAGGTCTGCGCTAACTTTCTTGGTAACCAGTTACAAATTTGTAAGTATGTAACTAGTGATTATAGACAAAAATGTTGTTATGTGAATTGTGTACTTATATATATATATATATACATCTTATTAAAATTGCCTCATGTCGGCGATCGTAAATTGCAATAACATTTTCATTTCATTTATGTTAAGTGAAATGAGCGTGCATTTATATTTTATATAAAACTAGGTGTTAATAGCAACTTCGCACTTGTTAATATAAATCTGACCTTTCCCTTGGGAATATTATTATCTTTCTGGATGAAAGGTACCGTACGTTCTTTTCTGTACCGCGAACAGCGTCTATTCAAAAGTTTATATTGACCGGTTGCTCATTAAAATCTGAAAGGGTAACAAACCAACAATTAACAAATGTACCCCCACATTCGCATTTATTATATTAGTTAAGATTACAAAGTTACGATGCTCCATAAAGACCTACAGCGGCATTCTATGTAGCTTTTGTATACATTCAAATTAAACTAAATATAGGTACAATCTATGTTTAAATGTTCAAACAGGAAACATCTTAAGTTTAATGTTGTCCGGACGAAGGATATGTGTTCAAGTGTTCATGGCAATATTAACAATTGTGTGGGAATTGTTCGAATAGCAAGCATAAAGGTAATGGGCCGAATAAATTAACCATGAGGATATGTAACTAATAGAGATGAGGTTTCTACTGTAGAGTTGAAAGTCAGTAGCCACACACAGTGGCAAATGGGTTTGAGGTAGGGACTAACGTCCCTAATATTTAGTTCGGTACGGACATTGCGCGCACTCCAGCTCCACGCCGAAGTACTTTGGAGCTATAACACAAATATATCAGTTTGTTTGACCCAGCCCAAGCATTATTTGCTATCGTAGAATTTTATGTCGTAACATAACTTTGCCTCTGCTTGCACATTGTCCGTACAATATTTCTAACATATCAGTATTTGGTTTATAAAATTTTTATAATTACGCTGTTATTCTCATGTGTAAATAGTACAAAATATTACAGTACATATGCATATATATATAGTGTAATACACATGATCTGTATCTGTCATCAGGTACGTTAAATGCTTATAGCTGTAGAAATTATATATTGTGCCAACAAAAACCCTAATTAATTATACAAATAATTTCTATATATTCGAAAGTGGGTTTGTTTGTTTGTTACGTTTTCATGGCTTAGCTATTCAAGAATTTTATATTTTACATACACGTTGCCAGGGGTACAGCAAATGAACCCAGGAAAGGTTTCCGAGGAATAAATTAAATCTATACTAACACAAGCGAAACCGACCGCAAAATCTAATTAGAAATAAATATCATTTATATTTTACAGAATATCTACTAATTAGGTATTTACGTTTTTTATTATTAACGTCAACACATCTATATATATATATATATATACAAATCACAGTGGCTTATATATAATATTATGTACATAGACAGTGTGAAAATTGTTTAAAATATATGGAAATTATAGTGATAAAATGAAATGAATACAATGTGTATTACATGTACTTGACCTTATTATGACTTAAATACCGTAAAAAGATGGTAACATAAAAAAGTAATATAACCGAAAGATCGCGCTGTGGCCAAACCCTTGACTATTAACCACCTGCTACGCTACTATAGTGTTCGGCTTCCACCCGAGACCCCCGGTCTTGCGTGATTTCCCTTTGTTTTCTCAAGAATAATCGCAACGACCCGAGGGAACGTAGCCAACGAGCCACGGCAAAATTAGCTGGTAACTTTTTTATTTACATTGTAAATAAGGCCATCGTTTTCTATTCTGATGAGATATATTTTTTATTATCTTTGCGTTCTGTATTCGCTGTAGATGACATCAATTTAATATCTAGGTCAAAAGGACATGACGTAAATCGTTATAAAGGAAATAGTTAAGTAGACATTTAAAAATCAGACCAATATATTACTCAGAGGGTGATATAAAAAATATTTTTAATTTTTGTATAATCTAAACTGTTTAGGTAATGTAAAACTAGTTACGTTACTAGTTAGCTTCATTTTACGTAAAGTATGTTGGGCGTAAACTTTTACCCGAAGCTTCAACACACAATAACGCAAGCCGGAGTCAATATAAAAACGTCTTTATTCGAACACCGCACAAAAGGGCTTAAATATTACACAAGTAAAACTTATGAAAACATATTGTCCATTACTGTTCACGTTTATATAAATATTTTTCTCCCGTTTTAGAAATTCGTATACGCATTCGTGAATGATATGTTGGTATTGTGATTAATACTTTCTAAAATTATCATTTGAACCACAATTTAATTTCGATTATTTAATTAATCATTGTGACTGTTGATAGACATTCTCCTGTGTTTGAATTACACTTGTCATCGAATTCAGTGCCATTATTATTATGAGCCGAATGAAAAATTGTTTTTACACCATTTAAACGCTGATCAATATCAATTTTATTGTATTATTATATCTGTGGCATGTAAATTTTTATTTTATTTTTTACTATTGACCAACCGAGGCTTCTCTTCAGTGCAATATGATTTGATGATGATTGATGTTATAAATGTTCAATTAATTTAGGCACCAGCAATAACCGATCCATTTTTGATGCTTTACCATTAATGTGATGTCAACTCAAAAAAGCTTTGTAAGTCTCATTACGCACATTTTTTTATTGTTATGCGTAATTTTAAAAGTGTGGTATTCTCTAAAATACTGATTGAAATAATATGTCGTTATGCGCTAATTTAATCTATTCTCACAATTATACATTCCTTTAATACAACTTAAATAACGCATGCATCAGCTAGTCTTAAATAAAAGCCCCACTTAACCAAAAAATTTAGTCGGTGTGTACTATATTACTCAAAAAAAACAATTGTATTTTTAAAATGGCTACTGTTCATTATCATTGAAGATACATACATTCCATCGCAAACTTTTCTGTAGGCTTTTTCAACATATACAATTCCGTAGTACATTATTTTATGTCTCTCATAAGGTTTAGCAAGAATTAACAGTGAGAATGTACTATAAAAAGTTTTACTAAAATCTCAACTCATATGAAATAACTGTGTAGCCAAATATTGTATCGCATTACATTTACATGTAGATAATTCTTAAATGTAGCCGATGTAGCTAGTTGGCTAGATGTATTTCAGAAGGTGAACTGGTAGGTACCACATTAAGGTTTTATCACAATGTTTTGTTATGCTAATATTCCCTGTAGAATTGGAACCAACGTAGATCGACACAGTTACCTAGTACGATACCACTAAACCATAATAGTTTAACTACGAAAGCATTATAATATGTTTAAAAGTGTATTTTATTTGCAACAAGTAGTTTCTAAGGATTAACGTAGTACAAATATTTACGCTCTATTCAGTTGAGATTTAGTTACTATACTATTATTATCTGTTTTATTTTTAACTAGTTTTGGCTCGCGGTAATGTAGGATTGACTTTTTTTTTTTTTTTCGAACTCTCTACACTGTTGACCTGGCAAGGCCTCTAAAGTTTCACCGGACTATTATAATGTAGGTTTGACCTATCACTCGGAAGCAGTACTTTTTTTCTTGGTGAATAGCCCAATAGCCTTTTATGTATTCCTGACAAACTGTATGCAAAACTTCATAATGATTGGATGAGTAGGCAAGGCAGACAAACAAACGTACAATCGCATTTATAATATCAATATGAATGTCCGCGTGAAAAGAACAAATTTATATATTTAATGGATATGTTCAAAAAAATATTAGTTATTAAAATCTTCATACATATTGCAGTGGTATTGCTCAAAACGATTTCGATTTATAACATAAAATACATTCAAGTTTAACGCTTCACATGCATTCTGACTTAACTGCTAACGTAGCGTATTTTGCCCTGTATACATTTTTACTTACTACTACGAGAACGTTTCGATTAAATTTTTATTTCGTATATCAATTGGAATTATGTTTAACTACAATACACAAATTAACACTGCCGCATAATTTTGATACCGACGTGTACTTTATTTCTACAATCGAATGTTACATTTGGTTATATGACCAAAGTTTGTTAATATTTTTTAATCAAGAATTTCATAGGCGTTGTTTTCCCTTATTAAAAATATAATTTTCTACCTATAAAAAATCGCGAACGGCTTTTAGCTGGATGGGTAACAACAACGGATGTTTATTATAATCGCTAGAATAACCCCCGAGATAATTACATGCTACGTTATGCGTGAATCCTAATGTAAGGTTTCGTGGGGTTGAGCAAAACGCTTGACGCAGTGTTCAACCGTTCTCACGCCGTTTATATTAATGGTACGTGACAGTCACTGGAAGTCATTCAATGATTAATAGCAATCTTATCAGATTCCAACAGCGTATAGATTAAACGAACGTATATCAACAGAGTTAATAGGAGGACCTCCCGCCCGTCAGGTGTAAATTAATTACGTATAGCTGTTACGTCGATTCTCTGCTAATTGATTATTTATACGAAAAGCTTTGATTAAAAATTGGCAGCGATAATTAACCAGCATTTTTATAATAAAAAAAAAAATGTGTAATAAAATCCTATACGTAAAATGTGATTTATATTCTTGTTTATTGTTTAATGTAAGTGTACGGTACGTTTTATTATTTACGATAAGACAGATGTGGTCACTTAGATTTGTACATCACTACATATTATAAAACAAAACCGTGTACCACGTCTGTCTGTTCGCGACAAACTAAAAAACTACTGAACGGCTTGTAATGTGGTCTATACCAATAGATAGAGTAATACATGAGGAAGGTTTGGGTGTATCATTTGTCAAGGTTTTGTATAAATTGGTTGAAATATAACGATAATTGTTCGAGAAAGTCAAGCCGACTAGGAGCTTTCATTGAAAACGCTGCTTAATTCTTTTGAGATATAACGAAACAATGCATAGTGAGATATTTTTCTTTTATAGACCTACAAAAAAGTTTGCGACGGCATATACCTTTCTTTTAAAGATAGCTTACCCACCTATCTTCTAAAAAATTGTCACATAAAATTAGGTAATTGGTAGGCAATTTAGACGGATACAGTATTCATCCTTTTCAAATTAAATACATTAGTTACCTTAAGTATTTAATGCACATAAGAAAATATTTTTTATTATCAGGGCAGGATAACGTCCGCCAGGCTTGCTAGTATTTAATATAGTAGAATGTAAAGGTTCTTGCGAAACACCTTCGATAACATTCGAAGTGAATTGAAATTCATATTACAGATAAGGATATCATCTCCCTCATCATAAGCATTGTTAACGCATTAATTTATCACTATAGTTAATATAGTGAGTGACACATGATAATATAAAAATATAGGTATATACAGTACTCACCAAAGTTTTTGATTGCTCTGAATATAGACCCACAAAACACTAATTTAGGTATAAATACATATTATATATAACATCAAGATAATCTAAGGATAAAAAAATACCAATGTTTGAGTTCTATAATAATATTTTAACTTTGTTTTGTATTAAGCTTTTCACTGTGTTATGTGCAAGCCCGAACTTAAGTTTATGTTCAAATAAAATAGATTGACAAAGACTGTAGACGTTTAATTATATACGTAATAGAATTTGATGTTTTAATTACATGCCTCCATTATCAGATTTTCTATCAACAACGTTTGTTTTTATTCAATTACGAAGTTCATTATTTGGTAATTATTCCGAGATGTTTTTATTTTTTTAAATATGTTGGTTGTGCAACAACATCGGTCTAGAGGGGTACGCCTTGGGGCGGGATCGACGCGGCGGCAGTTCTGCTTGGGCGTCTGATCGTCCGCCCGCCTTGCGCGCGCTATCTTTTATTCCTTCACTTCAGTGATAATAATCATCGAAGTTACGTGTAATATTCATATACGATGGGTTGTTATTTTTTAACCATAATATGAAAAACAGTTGTAGATAATTTATAGAGTACTGTATGCTTATGTGAGTGTGTTTGTGTGATATGTGGTGAAGTGTTTTAGGTACCGTAGGTACCCGCGGATATGGTGGACCCGCTGAAAATATTTTGGGTTTTGACAAACAGCACCTACCTAGGTACGTTTTTTTTTTTCAACTTTTAAACAACGGAGTTTGGAAAGAACTCTTTACAAGAATAGTTTTACTAGACATTTCTTTAATCTCCCTTTGTGCACTGTTGTATTTGCATTTTTAAAATAATTGCTAAGCTAGTAAACTTTTTAAAAGAAAAAAAATTATAGTAGTATATTTTTATCTATAGGTACATATAATAAAATTGGTGTGTCTGTTTGTAATATCAAAATAACGACTTTTTACTGATAGGATATGAACGTATACACGATACTAATAACAAAAATAAAATTTTGGAACTTTTTGTCTGTCTGTCTGTCTGTTTTTTCCGGGTAATCTCCGAAACGGCTGGACCGATTTTGACAGAAACATCACTTACAGATAGTTAAAATTACAGCGGGTGACATAGGCTACTTTATTTTAGACTATCATCCGTGGCTACGTCTGTAGTACTATCTTCAAAACGATAGAACCTATTTTCATGGGACTCTCATTGTCAGATAGCTAATACTATAAAAAGTAATTAAAGCTTTTTTATTTTGGACTAACTTTTACCTATGGCTTTGTTTGCAGTACTATCTCCAAAACGTTTGAACCATTTTTCACGGAACTTTCACTAACAGATAGCTAATCTTATAAGAAGTAATTTACAATTATAAAAAAACGCATGCGAAGCTGCGGGCAACAGCTAGTTATTTAATACGATTAAATAGTTGAATATAATTAAATGCGCCGATAAACAGTTTTCAATTGAATTCATCAGGAAATCATATTGTAATCACGTAATCATAAATTTCAAGCGTTAAGATGTCAAATGCCATTTAAAAAATATCCAGTAATTCATTCCGTTTAAAGGATTATACTTTACATCGGTTCATGTTCAGTGTCTCGTTATAGGAAATTTATTAACGTAAAGTTCCGTCCTTCCTCTTAAGACTGACTTGACTTATAAGGATAAAAAAACAGTTTAGATTTATTATGGAAGTTATCGGTATTATTTATTTATTTAAAAGACAAACTCACATAGACTAGCTTTAAGAAATTCAAAATATGAGTAATCATATACAACACTACAAAATAATAAACGAGAATACTTGAGATGTACTCTTGTCCTTTGTTTAATCATCTTTATATTTCCACCAGCGGATCTTGTTCTTTAAAGTTCTATTTTAACTTTTATACAGCTTAATATATTGTTATTATAATTTGCCCAAGTATCAGATAACTTATAAAGCTTTTGCTCACTTTAATGTACATGTAACCTCTACTTCTGTAAAAGTACTATTTTTCTGAATGGAAGATACCTTATCAAAAATTATGACTATTGATTTAATAGTTAAGGTGTAACAAACAAACAAACTTGTGTATGCCTTACAATATTAGCAGGGATGGTAGGGTTTTTTCTAAGGTCGCCTGGCACAAGCTACTGTTGGTGAGTTCCGGTAGTTGCACCTGAGAGCCAGTTCCTTTATGTTTACCATGTTTATCAGTTTAAGCCACATCGTCATTTAACATTAGATGGCATTGTGAACAAAGGCTAAAACCTATTCAGTATAAAAAAAAACCTGATGGTAATATGACGTAAGTTCAATACGAAACAAAATCAACGGCTAACACCAAAATATCCACAATCCATCGGCAGTCATCATTTTGATGCTAGCCTACAAACATCTACATACAACTTATACATTGACGGATTTCTACAAGCGGCGAACCAAAAGCGAGTCGCTGGGCCTGCATTGAATGGAAGAGATGGCAATTGTATCCAAATGAATAGCGAACTCCACACACCAATTGGTACAATCCTAGTATGTTAATAATAGTCACCTTCTCAGATCAACTGATATATATCTAAAAATCAATCGGGTTAGTAGGGTATTGGTTCCCGTTTGGATCATTATAAGCATCTGGGAACATGACACTTTTTAAGATACTAGAACCGTATTACTTGTTTTGTGGTGATTGCTATTCATTGGGTCACAATTACCATCTCCTACCATTGATCAAGTTCATAATGTTAGTGATCGTCCAGTGCTCGAAATTCTATCATAATTCAATCCATACTAACATTATAAATACAAAATTCAGTTTGTTTGTTAAGCTTTCACGCCTTAACTACTCAACCAATTTTCTTGAAAATTTTCATACACGTTGCCACGGGTATAGAAAACGACATTGGGTACCTTTCATTTACAAAAAAATATACTGTTCCCGAAGGATAGTTCAAATTTAACACGAGCGAAGCCGTAAGCAAAAGCTTGTATTTCAATATTATTAAGGTTTTTTGATAATGAACATACAGGTATTTGAAATTAGTAGACGTAAGAATCGTGTAGTATGATGAATATCTCATAAATAAAGGCTTCGAGTATTCGATGGTAAGGAAAAAAAACGAACTGTTTCCAAATTCTTTGTATTGACAACACTAAAGCTCGTAAATAGATACTAAACAAATAATAAGAAATCGGTTGAAAAAGAGGAGGAAACGGCACTGAACTATTTTGTCTTTTCCTATTTATATACCATATGTTTAGCTGAGTTTGACTGAACATTATTTCCCTATAATTTAGCAAGCGGTAGCGGTTAAAAAATATCCACAGCATATCTTATTACAAATTACAATTAAGAAGATGGACTAAACATAATTTTGATTTATTACGAAAAATATTGGAGTAATACAACATAAACTTGTTAAATTACAAATTTTAATTAGTTCCCGACTTTACATTTAAACTTTTGATACAAAATACGGGTTATTATAATGAGAAAATAGGAAAGAGGTCGGTATTTATTCATATTTATCTATAAAGACCATACCCCGTTTTCAAGACTACGTTGAACCTAACTGAAATCAATCATTGAAAGAAGTACTCAAAGTAGTAGAGACGCACTCTTGAGAACTGAGTAGAAAGTATTATGCTAGGAATTTATCCTTTTATACTGGGTATTCAAAGATATTTTCTAATAGATGTAGTTAATGTGCCCATCATTTTTCTACATAAATAAGATTGAAGGGTCGGATTTTATCTGAGTTAATCTCCGAAATTACTGGATCGATTTTTACGCTACTCTTACTTGTAGATGAAGGTCTTTTCGATTATTTTGTGGGCTAGAATATTATAACACTTTTCAGTTTTCATGGGTGCTAAGTCGTAATGATAACATCTGGCAGAAGTAACTTAAAATCAGTTGAAGGTTTTCAGTAGTTATAACAAAATACCCATTAGAAATAAAAGCCAGTACTCAATTAATTCGGGAAAAATAAAATGGTGTTTTATGTAAATAAACTTACAGAGGCCAGATTTTATGCGCGCCCGATTTAAAGAGTACTACGTAGATTTCGATCATTTTTTTTAGTTTTATTTCTTAGACACTTGATACTTATGCGATCGATATTCCACTGGTCAAACCACCAGACCTCCATGACTTCTTATATACTTCTATCTTCTTATCTCACGAAATATATTTCTAAAATAATATATGACGCGGTAGAGGTCGAGTTTCCTATAAAAAAAAACAACCCATTTTCACAAGGTTGAAGTCACGGGCTTTAGTGAGTTAATATAGAGCTAAATTACCTGTTACAGGTTTAAATTTACCTTATTCTTTTACTAACAGTATAATTAAACACAAAATATTACATTTGATATCTATAGTGCTTCATTTTTATTTTCACATTTTATTTTTCTTACATTTACTGGTTACTATGAGCGTATTATACTTATTTCTATTTATAATACTCATATGTTTGGAGACCATAATTATTTAATATATGAAATACTGATATACATATTATATCATTGTTATACACAATTTTTTTTTAAATTATTTAATACATTTATAAAGGGCGAAGGGAAGAAAATGTCGATTTCGAAATGAAATTATCTTCAAAAACTTACTTTTGTCTTTTATTTTACGTTTATAAACATGGTATTTTCACTAAATGTATTTATATTTGCAATGTTTTAAATGTATTCCGAGTGATGTGAGAACAAAGGCTTGCACCTGGGCTACGTCTAAAAGGAACAGCGTAGTGCACCGAAAGCGCTAGCTTTAGACGAGACAATAACTAAATCCGCGAACCCGGGTGTGTGTGTGTCGCAAATGTGATCGACATAATCCCGACACAATCGACCAATCTACGGCCAACGGAACCCACTTATACTAATACCTCCTATTGAAAATCAACCACACTGGGATCATACTAACGTGAGGGTTTTATCATTTAAAAACTGCATGTGAACTCATCTATAATACGATATTTTACAAATTACTCATACAGTTATATTCTTAGCTACTTTAATTACATGCTTTAGACCGCAAATGATTCGAACAATCTCAATCATTTAACATAACGCCAGACAAGTAGAAACATCGGAATATAATTTCACACAATTCTCGTAAACCTCTCTCGCGTCATTTACATTGATCCCTTCATACACATTTGCTTAGTGCCTTCCGCGTTTGATCCGTATTAATAATCCTATTTACTAGGTTACTAAATTGCACTGTGCTGGTAAACATAGCATATGAATACGACGCGGCTATAACAAAATAAAATTAGAATATTGCTGTTAAAATTTTCTCTTCTAGTCTAATTACAAGTATCAAAATTTCTATTGTAGACATAATATGTGTACCATCAAAATTCTAAGTTATTATTCTGATTATTATTTGCACAAATTAGATACAATTCTTCTTTTTTTATGAAGATTTTCTTACAGATTTTCTTAGCGCTTTGTAGAAAAACTGTTTTTCTTGAAACATTAATATTTCTTGAATCAGGGTGTACAAATGCAATTAACCCGAATGAGACATCAAATCTTGATCACCATTACTTTAATTAAATAAACTAACCATTGGTAAATTAATATATATATATTTATTAAAAATTGTTAAGGTTTGGGATATTAATTTAGATATCTTAATACTGGTTCAATATAACTTTGGAAATAAAATATATTTCTAATGATATAACATTTTATACTAGTGCGAATAAATAAGGGATAAAAAAAAACGAAATTTTTAGAGATTTTTTGAAGGGCTGCTGTATCTTCGTTAAAAATAGTTGTATCAGAGTAAAAAAAGTAATTCAAAGATTGAAGTTTCTAGTTTTGAGATTTTCTAGTGATGAATACAACGAAGAAAATATTTCAATTTTGTTTTCTAGTTGATTTTTTCCGATATATTTAGCATATGGGTCAGACAGTTTGTTTATTTAATTTCAATTTACGTTAATTTAAAGACGTCCATTTCTTGCCGAAAAATGAGATTTTCAATGAAAAGGGATTATTTTGCCTTTGACCATCGATATCTCAGCAACCAATTATTGTATAACGAATTAATGGTGGGTTGTGGAATGTACAAAGATACCATTCGTTTTTCGAAAAAAAATATTTTCATCTTCTATACGTATTAAAAAATTCAAGAAAAAAGGGTTTTCATAAGTTTTTGGAAAATCAAGGGCTAAATTAAAAATATTTAGAATACCATTCATTTTAAGTGTGCCTTTCACAGTTCAATATACCACAAAGCCGTCATTTTTGTTACATTCGATTAAGTTTTTGAAGAAATTAAAGTACCACGTTTATTCGTTCTCAAACGCTCATGCTCTTGAATAAAATTAAAAAAACTCTGCTTTTTCACATTATGTCGATAAAAGTGTTTGAATTTATGGAAAAAATTCAAAATTTATTCAAGTTTCCAAAGCCTACCATCCATTTTACTATGCGATGATTGCCGAGATATCGATGGTCAA
Source organism: Antheraea assamensis (assembly GCA_035772565.1). Lineage (NCBI taxonomy): Eukaryota > Metazoa > Arthropoda > Insecta > Lepidoptera > Saturniidae > Antheraea > Antheraea assamensis. The sequence goes on along the minus strand of JAQQSE010000064.1, from coordinate 8,399,665 downwards.
AGACATAATGATTCGTTTTCATTCAAGGTCCGATATCTTAGCGAGAAATAGACGTATTAAGGAATTAAAAAAGCTAAATGAACAAGTTATCTGGGTGAATATATTCGGATTTTTTTTCCATTTCTGCGGATCAGGAATACAAAACCAAAAAAATTTCGAAAAATATTGTTCACTGTTTTATTACGATTGAGCGAGGCATGTTGCGTTGATTTTTGTTTTAATCTCAAAACAAGAAACTTCAAGCTTTCTATCGCTTATTTTAATCCGATTTTTTATCTAAGATATAGCCATTTTTTTATCCCTTGATTTTTCTCAAATTCATGATATTATATTTTGATAACGATATTAAATACTATACGTTAATAAAGTGATAACCGAAACATAACAAAATAGTATAAGAAGTTTGTTTATCCCAAAACTTAAATAAATAAAATTCTTATAAAAATATAAAATGGTATTAATTGTATAAGTTGTTTTTGTTAGAGCCGTTATCTGTCTCTTAACTACACCATCTTCACCCTAAAATATAATAAATAATTTGAATTGCGTAAAGGAGAAAAAATAAGAATCTTAATGCGTCTCGAGTTATCAGTTCAAAAAGTGTTTGATTATTTGTCTTTATGACTTTACTATTATGGTAAATTTGTGTTGATTGAACTAGTAAATTGTGCTAAAACATACAATGGGTGATACATGTAAGGTTTTCCTTTATATAATATTAATAATAACATTTTATAACAAATTATATATAAATGATTTTCAGTAAAAATACAATAGGTACCGTACGCGATATTCCTACGAGTAACATACATTGTAAAATAAATGACGGAAAGGGTATAACGGTTTCTGAAGGGATGGTAATGCGTGTTTGATGCTTCTGGTATTCAAGCGTGCATAGGCTGCGGTGAACTCTTACCATGAGTCGGAACGTACGTTTGATGTCACCATTCTGATGTAAAAGAACACTGTTAAATAAATTATGACAGTAAGTGCTGACTATTTTAAATAGTTTAAATTGAGGAATGCCAAATATTTCAATTGTATGAAATGTATATCTTAACTTATAAGTTCGAATGAGAGTTTCTTTCTTTGTTACGCTTTCACGCCTTAACTTGTTAACCGATTATCATGAAATTTTGGTTAAACATTGTCAGGGGTACGAAAAAGGAGTTAGGACACCTTTTTGACAAGATTTATCATTTAGTACTATTCTTGAGGGATCAGTCGAATTTAAATTAACGCGACCAAAGCTGGGGACAGAAGCTAGTAAGTAAATGATAGTTCTCGCACCAATAAGTGTGTGTAAGATATACCTACCTAAGTTTAAGCCTGACAACTCACCGATACACTAAGACTGGCGACGCTATCGTATTTCTCCGCTAGAATTTTGCTCAGTTTTGCGGATATATACATTCAGATACATATTTTTTTTATATTTTACAATATTCAACAAACAATAATACATATGACATGAACTGAAATATTATTTTATAAATTAAAACATCCCTAGTATCAGTAATCTAAGATTTTTACAGTTACATTGTATCAAAATGCTACATAATGTTTGTGAAATAGGTACAGTTCCATGTACTCGTATATACTATATTTCATGTTTTAGTAACTTGTTGAACATTTCCGCTTGCAATAGTTTCAACAGTGCTACATAACTAATAGCCGACAAGTGTACAACGAGTAACCCCGTTATCTGCATTAAGGAACGGGTCCTCTGGGCCTGAATTAAATTAGTAACATACTATATTAAAATAGCTTTATAATTATATATTTAAAATTAATTACAAATTAACGTTAAAGCACATTGTTACAAAAAGTATTCACTGTTGCAAAGAAATTAGGATCTTTACGCCCTTAAATCAAAGCAATGGTCGCAATTAATTCATATAAATGCGCTAATAAATGGAATCTAGCAGTCATTATGAAAATGTGTCAAGAGGGCGTCAGTAGCACGCGCTTCCACACTGAGAGTTTTTCTTCGTGCCATCCGTTCGAGTAACACGGACTTGCACTTGCTTTATTTATTAAACTCCACATGCTAAAAAACTCTTTACTATAGCTCTCAAGTATCAACATCTCCCTTCTAAAGTTTTCTATAAAATTTATTATCGCTGTTTAAACTATTTCCTGGTAGTATTTTAGTAATAGAGTTGTTTAAGTATCAGACATGAATTTGTAGAAAATCTTAATAAAATAGTTTTCATTGTAGCCAGAAATAACTTTTAATTGTGTCCTTATATCTATATATGTGTTAGATCAATTTTGTTTAAGTATAGTAATAACAAAACACAACGAAATTCTTAAAATTATCTGATAAACAATTCACACTTTTAACTTGTGGGCGACTTTTAACCAGCATACAATTCTGTACATGATTTGTATAAGTTAAGAGAATTATATAGCTTTATAGCCTATTGTTATTAAATGCACAAGTTACAATACACAAGTATACAGTTTCAAAGATTAGCGTATACAAACAAACAAAAAATAAACAAATTCATGAGCTTCATGATATATTTTAGTAAACCTATAGCTCTTTCTGTAGTACATTATTATTCATAAATAAATTGGCGAAGACAATACTGTTCTGTGAGTTTGTCAACAGATTTTTTTATTTAATAGCTATTTGCGAGCTGTAGAATTATACAAAAAAAAAATTAATTGTTATTTTTTTCTGTACCGTCGATGAGTCCAAACCTTTATATATAAGCAAGCTCCTTACGTTTACAGTGTACAATAATCAATACAGTTTTTACCATTTAGAAAAAAAAAAATCAAAAGGAAATACATAAAATAATAGGTATATATAGACACCTAAAGAGGAAACTTTATACCCTTTATTATGATCCAATTTCGACCGTTGGACGAACACTAGTAAGTTTCGCAATATATACATCACGAATAAGACATTAAAAAAAGTATGTATGACCGGAAATAACTGAAAAACGACTTGTCAAAATATATTAATCAAACTTCGTACACGGAAAGCGTATGTGGCTGATATATTAAGAAATTATAAAAACATAAAACACTTTAAGAAATAGTAAAAAAATACTAATCTAAAAAATTCAAATTACCTTTAATATCGACCAATTTTGATAAGATTTTATACAAGTATATGTAGTTCGAAGTTAATTAAAAATTCTTGGTTCTCAGTAAAGGAAAATTTGTTGAGGAAACAACACACTAAACGCTTGGATATGGAAAACGGTATTACGTTGTGTGGTAGAAAATATAAAACTGTACATGTGTCGGTGTTTAAAATCTCCAATATGTCGTGGCTGGTGTAGTGATTAGTCCCGTGATTTTCATTGGGAGGAAGTTTTGAACAGTAATGAGACATTCCGTTTTATTATTATATAATGTAATCAAGAAACCTATATATATAATTACACGTATAACCCGTATTGAATTGAAGATATTTATCTAATAAGTAATAGGGTAATAATTAGATTTATCAGTTTCCTTAAACTTAGGATTGTATTATACCACAGCTGGGTGATATCCTCCGGGACGAATTATTGCGCCTTCATAAACTTCCGCCCACAAATTAAATTAAGTGAACAGATTGATAATATCTAATGAACATTAATTTGTTATAATACCATATCATTAATTAAATTATAGTTGTAATAATACCAAATAAGTATACCTCTTATATTAATGTTATGGAAATTAAAAACAAGAATTGTTTCTACTACGATATTCTATTCAAATCTGATTAATAATAAGAATAAATAACCAGTCTAATACTGTCACTACAGGAATTGCTTAAGCATTTGTACATGTTCACAAAATATCAATGAATACTTATTCTCAGTATATTATTACTTCTTTTGTATATTATATAGCCCAGTACATCTAATCCCATGTATTTTTACATATACTGTTTTTATTTTAACTTATTTATTTATATTAATTCATCTTTTCGTTTTACAAAACAAGAACGTAATGTTTTGCTATCAAAAAAATTATAATATATATAAATATATTTTTCTTAACATTATTAAACATCTATCTTCTAGTACATTATAAAGTTTAACAAATCAAAACCGCAAAAGGTTCGAACTTTTTATAACTAATTATAAGAAACTAAACTTAAATTCAAAATAAGTATTATTATTCATTACAATGTAACATTGAGGCTTATAAAATGAAAACAAAAAATCTTACACTATTATTTACTTCAAGAAATCCATTAATTTCTTACGCAGCTCTGTTTGTACATTTTATATGAATTTTTTCACTTTCAAAAATTCAATCAAATTTTGTTTTAACAACAACCCTTTAGAATAGAATACGATGCAAAAATAATCTTAAGTAGTTAGTTCCATGAAATGTAAGTATGACTCATAATAGAAGGTGTTAAATACACTCAACTGTCGTTTGTAAAAGTAGCTGTTTCAGTTATAGAAGTCCACGAGGGAAAAACGGCTTTCTCTTATAGAGGTTTCTGTTTCTCCCTTATGCAGGTTTTAGAGGGTCACAATGATGGGAACTGACAAGTACCCTCGCTAATAGAGTTTTCTCTCTTATCAAGTTCCCACTCAGTCAGGTTTGATTGTAATTAAATGTCGCATTCATTGCACAATAACTTGTGTAACAATATTGATAATGGCTTTACGATTTTTTGTAAATATGGTACTTACGCCTTCACTGCATAATGAAGTACATTCCGTCATGTTCATTTTTAATACCCACATATTCTAAGACATAAATCAGCTATTTACATAATTTAAAATTCATTCCATAGAGTAAGTTAACGTAGATAAGTTGATAGTAGATAAAGAATATCTTATAAAAGTTACTGACATTCCTTTTCATCTTTCTTTATATAACTACGCTAACGATTTTACCACTTACATGTTAAAGGGTCTTAAAAAGTGATCCTATATTTAAAAATAACTATAAATTATGAATACTCGTGCTTTATATTTCACCTTAGTAGTCACTTGTCATTATGAACCCTTTCCAGTGTCGCGTACGGCGCCACTTCTCCAAAAAATTCTATAACATTTTTTCATATCCTTTGTTCCTCATCTGAATATTATTCGATTGCCAGCTGCCTGTGAGGTATATCCTTCCAGGAAATTGTTTTTTTTCTCTCGGATAGAAATATTGAATTGCTTTTTATTTCCCCAACAATGATTGTAAAATTTTAGCTTCTTAAAAGAACTTCCTTTTATCCCGGTATAAAGTTGTTGAAGTTTTCCAATTTATATAAACTTATATTATGCTGAATCTAATATTGGGTTCGAGACAGTTTGATTTTTATGCGGTTAACATCGTTGTCGAATTGGGTAGAAGCCCCTTAAGAATTTCTCCTTGTTTCTCGATTTATTACTATATTGGCTTATCTGTATAACCCACGTCAGGCTTCGGTTGGAACTTGATTTGAAACCTGAAACGGTCTTGTGGCACATTCTAAACAACTGCGTTCATGTACTAGCACTAAAAATTCCTTTGGGAAATCAACATGAAAATTGTGACTCATCTATAACTTTTATTATATGTTACATACACAACATTATTTATTTGGCATATCATGTAATCTTCCATATTACTTATACTATTACGAATATAAATTAAAGAAGTAATTGAATTGTATTTATGTGTTTACAATACATAAATCAACGTACCGTGTAAAAATATTCGCTAGTTTAGTTATATGAAACCAAATACTGGTGCTGACACCAGTAAAGATATTTTGTGTATACTGTATAATACATGTATAATGAGAGTTTAAATCTAATAAAAAAATAATAAAGCTTGACAATCTATAGGTTATTCTTCAATCCAACGCACGAATTTTACACGCGGCCATTAAAACTTGGCAGACCCCGTTCCAGAAGTTGGTAATCGTGAAAATACATGCGAAGATAATTTATAATGAAATGATAATTCAAAACAAATATTTGGCAAAGCTATATTATTGACTAAGAACCAGTTGAGTAAAATAGAGTTAATCGTGTCTTTTGAGCATGTTATTGTCTATGAAGTAAGTAAACTCAACAAAAACTTAATGAAATAAAAATGTTATATATACTTGGAATAATACGATTTGTAAATATTAGTACTCATACAAAAAGTCTCAATTATACTCACAATTTACTTATATATTTCATAAAATATTAGCGATTTCTACAAGTGTAGGTACTAAGACTTTTTCCCTAAACTCTGGTATTAGTATTTGTAAATGTATTGTATTCAAAATTTTAAATGAATAAATATGCCATATAATATAAAAAGTTCACGAATTAACAAGAAGTACAATTCATTTATTTTTATCTTACGACTAAATATCGGAATTTGATTTATAAATAAAACACATAGGACGTTAGTAACGGTCTGTGTTGAATAAAATAAGAGATTTTCACACATTACCATTGGTTTCTTTATGCGAAACATTGAATGAACAATCCCCATTTATCTTCCAGAGTAGTTCGCGGTAAATCTGATAAGACGATAACCAAAGGGACTTCGGATTTCTACGGGTTCAGACTCAGGAATATCTTCTTGGTGTTTTACATGTTTCTTCAAAAAAATACAAAAATATGTTACAAGTAAGACGTGGCCTTGGTTTTTGAAAAAGATTGCATACTTATTTAAACCATTTCTAAATATATTTGTTATCTAAGTATTTACTTTGTTTACCAAATATCAACAATAAAATAATATAAAATATTTTCAATGTAACAGTTTTAAGATGTTAATTGTTTTGTAAGAAATTAAAACATGATAACAATAACTGTAAAAATTGTTCTTCAGTTAGTCAATATTAAGCAAAATTTTCATACTTACAATATCATTGTAGTTAGCAGAATAGAAACTTAAGTATAAGTAGCAGTCGTTGTACTGCGAAACAGGTAACAAGTTATATTTAAGGTGTGTCATTAGACCTTACATGCAATGAAATATGTATATAATAACAGACCGGATGAACACACGACCTTCCTGCGGCCTCGACTACGTATAGACACGTGCCTCCACTCTAGGCACATCTTGTAAAGAATTTCATTATCAGTGCACTATAAGTTGGTCCTAAAAAAACATGTACTTATAACTTCCATAACGAATACTTTCTAGAATTGTTATTGAATATATTTATTTACTAGTTGTTACCCGTGACTTCATAGTCGTATATAGTCGTATATAGTAGTAGTATATAGCCTTTTATTTTTTCATAGGAATAATCCCCTCACCGCTATTGTTGTACAGATTACTTGTGAGATCTTATTTATTGGAATTTTATAATTATTGTTTAACTCTTTAACCTTTTTGCCTATTCTAAATTACCTATACCTAATTTTGTCAGTTCTAGAATTCCTGTAAAGGTGTAATGATACACTAGATGAGACTCTGAAGAGTCTTCTATATGCCAATATAAATTACTTTAAATTGATTCAGCCGTTTCTGATATTAAACCAAACACAATACAGATACGTCAATTTTATTCATATGCATGCTCTTGGAAATGTTTACTTATATTAAAAATGGGAAATGATGATGGCTCAGTTGATAACGTGTTCGGTGTTCGATCGACGTACGTTCGAATCCTTGCACGTAAGCCGAAACTTTCGGTGATGGAAAATATCGCGATGAAACCATAATATGGTGGTAAGGCTTTTTCTAAGCCGGTCTGGTTTCCACTCTCGACTCCAAAATTCATCACCAAGCACTTATTGCTGTATTCCGGCAGCTGCATTTGAGAGGCTGTCGCCATATAGGCTTAGCGTATTTACCGTCTTAAACCGAGAGGTGAGGAGTCCGATTCGAGCCGCGGTCGGGGACGCACGTGCGCTCTCTCGCAGCTCTGACGGTCCGTTCGGTTCGCCGCGCTCGGCTTTCTCCGGTCATTTCCGGCTCGCCGCGCTCGCCTACCTGCGCTACCTGCGCACCAGGTGTTGGCATTTCTACGAATTCGTCGCTGCCCGACCCGCATTGTTGCCGAGTGAATCATCGTCCGGTACTATTGTGTTCGAGCCTGAGAATTTCGAAGAGAGAAAACATCTGCTGCGAAGCCGCACTTTTAGTGCAAATATAAAACCGCACTTTTCGGTGCGACATCCCGCGCTGTCAATCGAAGACCACGCTTAGTGGCTACTCACGGGAATACGTGTCACGGTGCCAACGAGTGAGTAGAGCGCCCTGTCCGCTCGCCGGTTGCCCCGAGGCAAACGGTAAAGGCAGTTGGGCCTGGGTTGTCTGGCCTTGGCGAGTGCGCCTAGTCAGGTCCAGGTATCGCCCTCCCACCCTCCTATTCCCTCATTCCATCCCCGGGTGTCTGTTTGGGCGTAGCCCGGTTTACCGGTCTGCGTTCTCTGCCCTGGGCTTGATAGGGCCTCCCCCTAGGCTTTGTAGGTTCTTCTCTGTGTGGCATTGCACTTCGCCCACAGCTCTTTTGGTCCGGACTCGGGATAGTCCCGTAAATTTAATTTTGGCGTGCCCCCCTGCCCCTCAGGCAGGGAGGTTTAATTATGTCCTCCCCCGCCCCCCTCGCAGGCCCCGGGATGGCCAATATAGAAGACAGAGTTTATTGGTTAGAAGCAATAATCAGGCGCGTCCAACGTAGTGCCCCGCAGCTATTAGTTGAGCCGGTTAGTATAGACGAATTATCGCCCCGCGTAGCGACCGCGAACTCTTTCGCCGCGCTAGACTCGCCTAGTTCGCCGGAAAACCCGCTAGATAGAATTAGTTTAGTAGCACCTATTCCATGCTCGGAGGCCGGCTCTGACATGGAACTAGATAATATTAGTTCCGCGCCAGCTAACGACGGCTTCACCGTCGTAAATAGAAAACGCGTTCGCACGCCACCCATTGCCGCCGCGTCGCGCGCCTCCGATACTGAGTCAGGCTCCGGTCGCCCGGCTCAGAAAACATTAAAAGTAGATGGCGCCCGGGTGCCCGCGAAATCAGCCGCGATCGCAGCCAATCGAACGCCTCGCTCGGGCAACGCTAGCCCCGCCCCCTCCCAAGCCGACGCTACGGGTCCCGTAGCCGAGGCTAAGAAGCCCCGCCCCCCGCCCCCCGTTACCATTCAGGACAAGGCCTCCTGGCTCGCGATTTCGACCTATATGAATGGGTCGGGTATCCGTTACACCTCAGCCCTGAATACCGCTCAAGGTATTCAGGTCAAAGTCCCCACCTCCATCGACCACCGCAAGCTGACCTCTCACCTCCGAGAGAGGAAGCTTAATTATTTCACTTACGCGCTCGAAGAAGAGCGCCTTCTCCGAGCCGTACTCAGGCGCGTCCCGGTGGAGTTGTCCACCGAGGAAATCTCAGACTCCCTTAAGGAGCAAAATTTCCCAGTGCGGGAGGTACACCGGATGTACCACCCCCGCACCAAAGCTCCCTACCCTATGGCTCTGGTCATCCTTGACCGTTCCGTAGAAGGCAAGGCTATTTTCGGCCTCACCACGGTCTGCGGCCTCACCGGTATCACCGCCGAACCGCCGCGCAAGACTCATACCCCGTCTCAGTGTCATAACTGTCAGAGTTATGGCCACACAGCCAGAGGCTGTCATCTCCGTCCCAGGTGCGTCAAGTGCCTCGGTGACCATCCCACGAAGGAGTGCGCTCGCACTCCCGACACTCCCGAGCCTCCCAGCTGCGTTCTGTGCGGTAACGCGGGCCACCCTGCGAGTTATCGCGGGTGTCCCCGCGCGCCCCGCCCGCAACGCCCTCGCCAGGCGAGACAAGCCCGTAGGGCTCCTGCTGTCTCTGCCCGCCCTCCGCCTCCACCTCTTATGTCCGTTGAGACCTTCCCGGGCCTCCCGGGCTCCTCCCGTACCCCGGTAACTCCGGCCCCGATGCCGTGCGTGGCACCTTCTGTGCCACAAGCCCCCCAGTCCTGGCGGGCCCCTGTCGCCCCCTGGGCTCCCAGGCCTCAACCTCAGGCTTCCAAGCCTCAGGCGCAGCCCCAGCCTCAGCCTCAAAGAGCGTTGCCCGCTCAGCCCTCTCATGCTTTTTCATTCTCTCTCTCGGGCATCGATTGGCTGTCTCAAGTCTTACTCGAGCACGACATTAGCGAAATAGTCGCATTCAATAAAATTTTAAACAGTAATAGGGACATCGGTCTTCTGAATGCGGTCTCTGCATTCCCAAACGTTGCCGCGACGATACAACGCCTCGCCCGCGCCGCAGTAAATAACAATAAATAGTATTCACACCGCCGAGTAAAATTAAACCGCGCGCTCTTTGTCTTTCGTTTTTTAACGCGAGAAATCTCCGTACGCAACGCGACTTAGTAGCCGACTACTTACACGATAGGCAGATAGATATATTGTTAGTACAGGAAACGCTCCTTAAGCCGAAAATGAATAATCCGCGTATCGCGAATTATGATATTATCAGAAACGACCGTGTCGCCCGCGGGGGCGGCACTTTGATTTATTTTAAACGTTCGTTATATTGTATGTCAGTAGAGCCACCCGTTCTTACAAATATGGAAGTGTCAGTGTGCAGGTTAGGAATGACCGGTCACGCGAACATAACGATAGTTTCTGCTTATCTTAAACCGAGTAAAGAGCTTCTCAAGTCCGACTTGGAGGCGCTGTTCGCGTTAAGTAACAGTGTTATCATAGCAGGGGACCTCAACAGTGGGAGCGTCATTTGGAATAGTTCGAGTACTTCCCGCAACGGGGTGACACTCGACAAACTAAGTGGCGATCTCGCTTTTGACGTCATAGCCCCGCCGGAACCCACTCACTATCAGGATCGCTGTCGCCCGACAGTGTTAGACGTAGCTCTTTTAAAAAACGTCCAGCTTTCTGTGCGACTCATACAAGTCGTACACGAACTAGACTCAGATCACCGCCCCGTTATCTTGCAACTAGGTTCAGATTTCGATATCGACTGTCAGTCCGTGCGCGCAGCTGACTACGCGAAACTCCGCAGTCACTTGAAAGACAATCCGTCCTCGGAGAGTCTAAATAGAATTCCGGACGTGTTGGTGTCTAAAGCCGACGCGGATCTGGCTATCGATTCCCTGGTCGACCACCTCCAGACCGCCGTCAGGGTGACCTCGAGAGAGGTACAAGCGGTGAACGATCGCCGCTTTATACTCCCTGACGACGTGAAGGCGTTGATCACGGAAAAGAACGCCGCGACCCGAGCCTACGACACTTACCCGACCGAAGACAATCGCGTTCGATTACGTTCATTACAAAAGTTAGTTAAAACTAGTATCGCAGAAATCCGAGCCGCCAGGTGGGACAAACTCCTGGAGGATATCCAGCCGTCCCACGTGGCGTTTTGGACGTTCACGCGTAAGTTCAAATCAGAGCAGAGTGCATCGATGCCCCCGTTAGACAGAGGTCATGGGTTGCCTCCCGCGTTCGAAAGTACAGACAAAGCGGAGTGTCTCGCCGCGAGCTTAGAGGAGCAATGTTCTCCAAACACTGCTAACACTGACCCTGTCCATATCGAATCGATAAAATCCGCGGTAGATAGCTTTCTCGCGTCTCCTCGCGCGGATACCCTAACCCCGGTTACTTTTGACGAAGTGACGGCCGCTATCAAGCGTCTGAAGCTTAGGAAGTCCCCAGGTCCCGATGGAATCAGGAACGAGGTACTGAAGCTCCTTCCTGACTTCATCATAGCTCTTTTGGTATGCATCTTCAATGCTGCCATGTCCCAGGGTCACTTTCCAGCCGTCTGGAAAAAGGCCATAGTGATAGGCATTCACAAGCCCGGCAAAAAAGCTACGCTTCCCGCTAGCTATCGCCCTATCAGTTTACTGGATACACTAGGCAAGTTATACGAGCGGCTCCTTCTGAACCGCCTACAGACCACGATAACAAGGTTGAATCTGCTGCCGCCTGAGCAGTTCGGTTTCCGTGCACAACACTCGTGCACGAACCAAGTACACCGCCTCACGGAGTACATATTCTCTAAATTCAACAAAGACCCCCAGCCCCAGGTCAGTCCGGCCAAGCCTAAACCGAAACGTACAATAGCGGTCTTCTTTGACGTCGCCAAGGCCTTCGACAAGGTCTGGCACGACGGGCTAGTCTACAAACTGTTCAAGTCTAGTATTCCGGATAGTTTAGTTCACACCATCCGCGAATTTCTCACAGATAGGACCTTCCGCTATAGAGTGGAAGGTGAGTTATCCCAGCCCCACCCGATACGTTCAGGAGTGCCCCAGGGGTCCATCCTCGCGCCCTCCCTCTTCAACCTGTTCATCAGTGACCTACCTCGGTCCCCGGGGTTCGAGGTAGGTTGTTACGCTGACGATACAGTAATCTACGCTTCCGATTGGCGGCCGTCGCATTTAGCTATCCGTATGAATAGGGCCATCGAGGAACTCGGCGAATGGTTTCTTCGATGGCGTATAGAGGTTAATCCCGAGAAAAGCGCTGCGATCTTTTTCGATCCGGTTCAGCGTCCGCGTCCGAGAAATATAGAGTCCCTTAAATTGTATGACACCGAGATTCCTTGGGCCCTTACGGTCAAATATCTCGGTGTCACGTTAGATAGACGCCTCACGTTTAAGCAGCATGCAGTGAGAGTACGAAACAAAGCCGCTATGGTTTTGGGTCGTCTGCATCCGTTATTATGCGCTAAGAGCAAAATGTCCGTCAGACATAAGCTCACACTTTACAAAATGTGTATTCGTCCGATTTTGACGTATAGCTGTCCCGTTTTCGCGCATATGTCAAAAGCGAACTTCAAGATTTTACAAAAAATACAGAACCGTTTTCTACGAAAGGCGATCGGTGCCCCGTGGTACATCCGGAGAGTCGACCTCCATAGGGACCTGGAGATGCCGTCTATCTGGGAGTACGTAAAAACTCTCACGACTAGTTATTTCGACAGAGCCATGAATCATCCCAATCCGTTAGTGGTATCCGCCGCGACTTACGATACCGTGCCAGGCGCGCCGCGTTACAAAAGACGTCCGCGTTACATTTTCACCGACCCTACCGAAGAAATTTCGCTAGGTAATCAAGACTACCCTTCCGTCCCTCGAAACACAGCGTGTGCGCGCCCACGCCCGCGTAATCACAGATCACGCCGCCGCGGTTTGGCTGTGAATTTTGCCCCAGCACACATTCTTAGGCCTCCCTCGGCAACTGCTCTAGCCGAGGTCCGATCCCCCGGAATGGAGCCCTCGAGCAGCTTGCATGCGCGAACAGAGTACCACTGATTCGATCAAACACTCGTCTACAACACAACACCGATCACCCCACACACGTGCACACACACTCACTCGTAGGTACACATAGTGGTGGGCTGTTTTTGTTTGTTTTTTTGCCCTTCGAACTGTAATAGTTTAGAACACAGATAGATAGATACAAAATACATGTACGGGATCGTAAAACACACATGCTTGGTAACCATGTATATTTCACGAACCCATACAGGTATGATACGGATAGGCTTAGCTTAGTTTAGCTTAGCTAGTTAGATTCGGGTTTTCGACGACAGCCCAAGCCGAGGCGTGCCGTGCGCCCTTGTGCTAGTCGTCCATATAAAATCGGGTGAGTGCCTTAAGCGCTCCCCTTAGTAGTCCGGTGGAACTGTAGAGCCTTGCCAGGCTAACAGTGTAGGTCAGTTCGAAAAAAAAAAAAAACCGTCTTAAACCACATCGCCATTTGACATCAAATTATATTGTGGTCAAATGTTTAAATCTACAAAGCATAAAATAGGATAATAACGTTATTTTATTATTAATAGGTTTTAGTGTTGGATCACAATCTCATCTGATGTCAAATATATAACATGTTAAGAGACCTTGTACTCAAATGTACCTGCCGAAACTCACTTACAGGTTCTTGGTTACAAATTTCCAACCTAACTACCTACTTACATACTTTTAGAGAAGTACTAGAATAGTTACCAAGCGGACATTACGAAAAATTCGATCACCGCTATTTATACATGTTATTACTTCATCGCGATGTTATCCTGCACCGAAAAAGTTTAGGTTGATTGAAGGCTTCTCACCTACATCAATCGATTCAGTGTGTTGGTAAGTGTCAGAATAAGGTTTATATGAAAGAAAATGTTTGAAAATTCATACGGAAAATTAAAAATAATTGAGTTAGAAATCATCATACAAAGATGTGAATTAGTGAGTGAGAGAGAACGAATGAGTAATTGAGACAGAAGACATTAGAGACATTCAAAAATATGGACAGAATTGACAAATTGACGTTCAGTTATGCAGTTGTCATTTTATTTGATTATATGGTCATACTGTAAAGGGTAGTTTGGTCTCATTTTCATCATTAGGACACACGTGCGAATCCGGAGCGGACAGCTAGTATACTATAAAGTAGTTATATCACTTACACAATTTCAAGTATTAATTAATAATATCAAGAACTTATTACTCATGTCGGATAAAGTAATAAAAACTTTTAATAATGATTCTAGTACTTTCGGTATACAATTAACTTTTATTCGCGAAACGTGAAAATCTTTCATTTGACCCTTAAGCCTATTTTATTCATACAAATCGTACTTAAAACCTTGGTATTAGATACTAATTTTTTTTTTTTGGACTATGTTAGTTTAAAAATAAGTTAAAATGTATAAATTACGTAGTCATAGTTATTTTCGTGGAATCGTGAGTAATATTATGTTTCTAAATTAAATCATTTTATAAATGGAGAGACATTATCGCTAATTTTAAGTAAAACGCCGAAATGAAGATCAATTTTCTTAATTACCCCGAAGCGTGTGTGGATCGTTTTTCATTTATATTACTGTTATTTGGCTATTGCCGTAGGGTGTGCCAGTTCTCAGCTTATCTATGGATATTGTGTAGGAAGGATATAGTTTGCTAGGCGGCTCGTTACGGCATCGTAGCGCTGTATTTGATTGTCGTGCAAGGTGAATACTAATGTTGAATCCTATGTGACTGATCAAGCGTAGACATACATACTACTATAGCTAGACAAGATAAAGGCCTGTTTCGGGATTCATTTATAAGGCAAATCTAATTCAGGTAAACGCATTTACAAGGCAGGTCATTCTGCTATATAGAGTTAATCATCGATTTTTTTTTAATTATAATTATAGATAATTGATTATTCGTGTGGAATTATATTACTTCAGAATGTTATTACGATCAACTTTAACAGGAGACGTATTTCAGATTTATGGATCAATTATAATTTCATGAACTTTGGCCATACAAATTTTTTCTATACACGAAACTGCCGCAATATACAAAAACTTGAATTTTATGATAAAATTAAGGGATATTCAGCAACTGTGTTAATTTGAAAATGGTTTTGTTGTTTCATGGAAACAATGTGTTATAATTTTACCAGTACTTCTTAGCTTCTATTAAAAAACGTAATTTTGTGTAACGTAGATAAAACGTTGAGAAATTACCTATATATATATATGTTAGTAAATACTCCGTCAAAATCGATTCAGTCGTTTCGGAGATATTAACAGACAACAGACACTTCAGTTTTATTTGTAAGTATAAATTAACTTTTCTTTTTGTTTTATTAAATTTGTTAGATTATATATTTCATTTTTAAGAATTGTCTTTATTTACATACATGAAACTTGCTGTTTATAATTATAGTTAATTTTGTATTTGTTGGAAGTAAATACAATTACTATTCTTAATTAAGTACACTACAATATTAAGCCATAACAAAAAGTATTAATTACTGTGAAAGGACGTACGCTAAGCCATTGTCGTAAAGTTTAACCTGTCTGTAGACCAAGCTGCTGATTAAAGGACCCGGCAAAGGTTAATATACTCTGAATAATCTGGTATAACAATCATAATTATAGGGAGAGCCAAAGTGCTGTCCACTGATAACAGTCAGTTAAGCAATTAAAGTTTTAAACGATGTCGTTTGCACTGTTCAAGTACAATATTACGAATGGCGGAAAATATATTCATCGTATTTAAAATTGTTATAAATCTTTGTCACGTTAGAAAATTACAAGTTTTGGTACATCTACTAGATATGATTATTTAATATAGTTATATTAATTTTCTTTGTCACTACGTGTATTTGTACTATGTGGCTAATTTATATTTAACTATGAAAACTCACAGATACAGTCCTCGTCAAACTTTTTAACGGCTCTGAATATAGCCTTAAGTTCCGTCTTGCGCATAATATAGTCAAAAGTTACAAACAAAGTTAAAATATTATTATAGGAAGCCAAAATTGGCATTTATTGATCCCTAACTAGCAGGCCCGGTGGACGTTGTCCTGCCCTGATAAAAAAAAATGTACTTATGTGCATCAAACGCTTAAGGTAACTAATGTATTTAATTTGATATGGATTCATACTGTATCCGTTTAAATAACCTTCCAATCACCTCTTTTTCTGTGACCATATTTTTTAGAAGATAGATGGGTATAGTAAGCTATCCTTAAAAGATAGGTATATGCCATCGCAGAGTTTTTATAGATCTATAAAACAGTAATATCTCACTATGCATTGTATTGTTATATCTCAAAAGGATTAGGCAGCGTTTTCGATGAAAGCTCCCGAGCGGCTTGACATTTCCAACACTTTCAACAATTATCATTATATTTCAACCAATTTACATAAAACCTTGGCTAATTATATACCTAAACCTTCCTTATACGAGTATATTACTCTATCTATTGGTGATGACCACATTACAATCTGTTCAGTAGTTTTTGAGTTTATCGCGAACACACAGACAGACAGACGCAGTGGATGACTTTGTTTTATTGTTTTATAATATGTAGTGATGATGAGCCTTTTTGACGTGTTCGTCAATGGCGAACCTTACAATTTTCGATTATGTGCACATACATGACTCGCAAAGCCAAATTTTGCTTAGTATTTTTGCAGGGCGCGCATCCTTATGTTATCTCGATGTTATACTGTAATATAATGTGTATTGATACCTAAATTTGTTTTCTGTGTATATTGTACTTTTTAGTTCGTATACTGGCGAGTTTTAATCCAAAATGTGCTAATACTAAAGTATAACTAAAATACAAATGCTTAATGTACATAAATTAAATTTAATACATCCAACCACATAATATCTAACAACCTACAGATATTCATTCTTCTCTGCCTACTGCAGTACTATAATACTATTATAATTTATATTATTCTATTTATTCTAAAATAGGTGGTAATAAATTCTGTAGTGGAATAGGTCGTTTTAATATATCAGTAATAACACATATTTTGATCCTTTTCTAAGTGAGAATTATTGTTGTTATATTACTTTTCTTTATCATCACAATACATTAACAATATAATACTCGGATATATTTTTTCGCAGAGTCTTTACAAAAATATAAATGTAGATAATATTTTTATTTGGCTTAAGTATAACAGTATTGTCAGACCGAGATAAAAAAGCCATTGTTTAACGAAGTAACTGAAATACTTTTTTACGCATGTATGTGTATGTAATTCTTTGCGTTTTTCTCATATACGAGTATTCCCGAGTGATTTTATCAAATTTTATGACAATATTATATAATATTAATTAGTACTGAACGATTTATTATTTTTACCAATATAATATAGAATAAATCACAACTTTTATAATATTATCCGTTCAGGATGTTAGCACGGTCGATAAGCTTATATATTATAATAACAACAGTTCATGAATTCGTTTTACAATATAAAACTTTTTAACAATAAAATATAGCCCAGCGCAACTTAGTGGCGAGTTATAGCACAAATCATAACATGAAAAACCTTCTCATCGAAAAAAAGTACTGCGGTGTGGCCAATTAGCATAGTGATTAGTCAAATGATGTTGGATTTAAATTTAAATTGATACTAATTTTTTTTTTATAAATAAATAACACGACAACCCAAAAATGGTTAACTTTTGCATAATGCATATATCCCTATATATAAATACAAATAGTCACCTCCTAACGGGAATACGTCGAATTACCAATAACGCTGTATATATATATATAATACTAGACTAGCTTTTGCCCGTAGCTTTGCTCACATTATTGTAGTAGAAGGAAGTTTCATATATACTTGGGGAACAGGGTTTTTCTTTTTCGAATGAAAGGTTGAAATGCTATGTCCTCTGCTATACATCTGCCAACGTGTATGCAAAATTTCACAATGATCGGTTGAGTAATTAAAGAGCGAAAGCGTAACAAACAAATAAACGAACAAACTCACATACACATTTATAATATTCGTTACGATTAGGATTCCATATTTACTATAGTTCAAGGAGTTACCTTCACCTGATATTAATAATAACCCAATATAAACGACTATCTTAAAAAATTTGCGTCTAAAATGTAATAAGTCATACGCTAGAGATGTACCAGATTACATACAACTACTACCTATTGCGGAAACTTCGAAAAATGTTGATTTGTTCGGCGTTACTTAATTATTACTGGGTACACTCACCGACTCCGTTTTATAGGAGCGTTGACAGTAAAGTTTGCTAACGAAATTGTCTCGGCAAAGTTTGATACGACCAATTCTGGCGTATTTATCAAAAAGTCACTTACGGCGTCATTTGATCACTTTTAACGGCTCGAGATAGAAACTACAAATTAATATTGAACATATTAAGGTAATGCAATAAGATAATGAAATAAAGACGTACATACGACTAAAAATTCCGCTCGCTGAGCGATTGCTCAAAATACCTATAAGATATATACTTCTTGGGAAACTCCAAGGCTTTTTCTCGAAAACCGGTTGATATGTAAAATCATAATCAAAAATACTTTATTCAATTTAAGCCCTGAGAAGGCGCTTATGAACGTCAAAACCACCACCGGTTCGAAAAACACCCCAGTTATCGAGAAGAGCCGGCAAGAAACTCAATTAGGTTTATCTTTTTAACATACACTTATATATATATATATATATATATATATATATATATATATATATATATATATATATATATATATATATATTTCGTTATCCATTTAATTCAATAGAAATAAATTAAAGTCACTTTGTCTTTTTCAGGTTGTGACTCCTCTCTGTTCATATATTAAAATCCATTAAAACGTAAATTATGTTTTATGTATGTATATATATATATATACATAAAAAAAAATTATAACGGTTACCTTAGATTCGAGTATTCTAATAATATTTGTGTCAACATGAGTGAGTAAATCAATAAAGCTAAGTCAAGAAAGTCTGTAGGTTTTCTAACGAAACTCTTAGTTCAGCGGGGTCTTAATTTATAACTGTTAAGAATCTTACTTGAAAGCGATTCTAATTTTTTTTAGAATACTTCATTTGACGCCATCCAATTAAGGATATTTTAGCGAAATATAATCGTCTAATCTAGTTATTTATAGGTATATATAATTTCATTCGTTTGTTTGAGAATGATAAGTATTTATTCTAAATAAGATATGAAATCTAGTCTAAAACAAAATAAATCCAAGCATCTATGTGTATAGGTAGAAAATAAATAAGAGTTATGTATTTTTTTATAATGTAGGTAAAATATAAAAACGCCTGCTGGGATAAAGGATTACTTGTTAACCAACGTTTCGTGAATTCATTCTCGTACGTACATTGGTAACCTTTTGACTAAAACACAAATTTATTTGAGCGTAACAATTTTACATACGGAAGTATATGTATATGATGACTGACCCATTATTTTAAAGAAAAGTTAATAAGCCATATGTATTTTATATTATACTTTTCTAAAGATTTTATAAAGCATATATTACTTATGCGTCTAATTATACACCAAGCTAGACTGTGCCCACGACTTCCTGCACGTGAAAATTACTTTGATGATTTTATGGGAACTACGTGTTTTACCTCCATTTATGCTGATTTGCTTTTTTAAAATGTAATTTTGCCATTACTGTTATATAGTCCTATTGCCGATTTTAAATTACTTGGTACTGTTTTTCATTACTACTTCGCTGGTATGAAGATGTAATGATATGTAATATTTACATTTTTATACTCTCAAAAGTCCTTAAACTACCAGTAAAAGCTATTGTATAATCGGTTCAGTCGTTGCGCAGTTTATAACGTATAAAAAATAGGCATTTGAATTTTCTTTCTATAAACATAATTGTATGAATTTATATGGACTAGTGATCGCTCTCACTGATCAAAACTCGACTTTAATAACGGGTATAAAGGTACATGTTATTGTAGACATTATTATCTGTATTTCTTTTTTTTAATATTATAATCTGTGTTAAGTATTGGTTGTAGATTAGTAGATGTAAGTGCTTGAATTATGGCAAACAAAGACTTGTATATAAAGGCTTTGACTCATCGATGGTATGGAAAAAAAACAGCATTTTTCAAAATGTTTATTGGTAACAGTAAATCTTGTCAATAGCTGCTGAACATTATAATAATAAGCTAATAAAATTGTTTGACATATAAAGGAGAAAATTCTGATTCTATTTACATGTACAGGATATAAAAAGTCGATAAATGTCGAATTTTTTGGCACTAACGAGGTAATTTTTTTTGCAGTGACTAAATTCATCCGTATCGGCATCGCTGACAAGAATGACAACCCGCCCTACTTCGACAAAGAGCTCTACGAGGCGGAGGTCGACGAGAATGAGGACATTCAACATACTGTACTCACCGTCACCGCCAAAGACCACGATGAATGTAAGTAACTTTTTTATATAAACTTCCTAGTTATGTAAGTAGGAAAAACGGTCACGTAAAAAAAGTTACTGATTCTTACAAAATCATGATTCTATTTACACATCCGTAATGTTTACAAACTAGACACAAAATCTGTTGGGTAAATTAATTTCACAAAACTCGTACACGTTCTAAATACGCTGTCAAATTAAATAAATTTATTAATGACATACATTATTACCTGGTAATGTATAGTTATTATGTGGTTATCTGTTTGCTATTAGAATATTATTGATGTCCACCCAAATTATACTTACTGTTAATAATTAAAAATAAAACTATTCTTTATTTTAAGTAAGATCAAAATACTCTCAATAAGTTTATAAACCGTATTTTTTTTTATACGTTAATATTTTAAAATGTAATAATAATATAACAATAATATTAGCGTAGGATATAACGATAAAATCTACTTGCAAAGAGCAGGTAAGAAATTAATCACAACGACGTATTGGCGATTTCAAATGGACGTAAAATTTCATTCCATGATTACCTAACCTGAATTCTTTTTACGTTTTCTTACTCAAAGGTTGTATTGACTTTGTATACGATTTGCTTAAACTTATTGAAGTTTTCTGTATCATTTGTTCGAAGCTTTGTGCCATTGTTTGTTCTTTCCTTTCTCGATCCATAGATTTTTGACAATGCAATATTTGATTTGTACATAGTTGATAGGGCATTTTTTTAATATTTTCTACGATTATTATTTGATTTATTGTTTATTATTCTATTATTTCCAAATATTAAGCATAATATAACTTTGTATACATTGTTCTAATTTTAAATAAGTTGTTTGTAAGAAATATTACAACATTTGTAAAAATCGTTGCGGTTGAGTGATTTGACCGAGGCAATATCCTCCTTCGAATCCTAACCAACGAATTTATCGGAATCATTGTACATTGAGTAATCTAGATTTGCAACATTATCGGTTGACGGGGAAAATATCGTGAGAAAACATGAAACTTCAGAAACGTCGTTGTAGTATCACCGTATGAGGTGTTCGAGTAATAAACTGCGGATTTCTCTTAGTTTGAAATCACAAATACGTCATGGATTCGTGTCGTCATAACTATTACCATACACTACACTTGGCAAGAGGTCTTTGAGCAAATAATAGCACTCTTACAGGTTGTCAATTTTAAAAGAAATAATTTAGTCTGCTTAAACCCTAGAATTACTTAATTACTTATTTTTAACTTTTTTTTAATAACTTATTTTTTCTGAATGAAAGATACCTATGTCCCTTTCTGATAACATGTATGCAAAATTTTATGTATATCGTTTGAATTCTTAGTGTGAATGTGTAACAAACAAACTCATGTTCACATTAATAATATTTGTGAGAAAGTTAGAATTATACGTGTCAATATTATATTTCTGCCTTCATTTGTTCACACTCATTATGTCTATAGAGGAAAAGTATATATTATAATCTTTACAAGTATTTTATTTATATTCTTTAAAGTGTATATAAATAAAAGAAGTATATAGTACCTACCACTTTTATAAATAAATGTGTAAAAATTAAATGATGTATTTCAATTATAAGATTGTATATAATATATTATAATTATATATAATATAAGATATTATGCAATAGTATAATATTGTAGATTTGTCCAAATTTTCACAATAAATATTATTTCATAAAATATCATGTCCCATAAGGTAAATGAACACGACAGTAGTTAAATTCCTATTTATTATTGTTTCGGTAAACAGTACTGTATAAAGAAGTTAAATTAGCAACATTATTAAAAACATAAATTTTATTTAAGATTATTGGGATAAACGATAAGCTGCGTAAACACACTCCGCCGTGCGTACGCTTGAAATGGATTTCTTGTTCTAAATAATTCACAAACCATATTTTCATTCTTTAGCATTTATATTAGAACAAATATCAGTTTTGATTTTCAAAATATTCCTAGCAAAATATTAAGAACTTGAAATTTAAAAAGATGTCCATGTAATATGAATAATGGAATATATAAAAGTTAACTAAATTCTGAATACGCACGGTATTTTAAGAGCTTATAATATGAAAACCCTCCTTATTTATTTAGGGAATATAATAATAATCGTAAATTAAGTAATTCTTTTATAAGAATTCATTTATTTTTACAGTCTTTGGAACAGGATAGTCAAGCTTAACAACACCGGTAGTTAGAAGTATAGGTATACTCGTATTTCCTTCTAGAATTTTCTGTTATATATATAGTACTCAAAAGTGGTGGATGGGTGCCTGTACTACCGCCATGCTTATGATGATAACCAACCATCTTGATTCTCCTCTGGTTGGTCACGTTTCGAGATTCGTCAATGTTTTATCAGCTGTTGAATGACTTTCAGGAAGGGATAACAGTGGTGATTGGCGGCGTTAGATCTCTAGATAGACGCTGTTGTTTTTTAATTACACCATACCTGCCAATGCGGCTTTTTACTGTACTACAATTAATACATTTTGTGCTACAAAACACGTGTTTACGGTTACAAACAACAGTTTTCGTAATACAATAATACAACATATTTTTATCACATTCGTTATCTTTTCAATCGTAGATATTCGAAAGATTGTAAAATATTTAATTGTTTTTATTTGTCACCGAAGTGTTTATTTGTCGAACACCAATTTTCATGTAATTAAATAGAAATTTGTCAGGACTCGGTTACAAACATTAATTTCCTTTTTCCTCGTCTTAGTATAAAGTTCCAAGAAATAGTTCAAGTCCTCCTACATTACAAAGAAGCGTATGCTCTCCAAATTTCTTATTTGTTCCTTCTCAAGTTTCTATCTACGATCCAAGTATCTCCTAATGGTTATATATTTCATGATTTGTACGATTATTCAGACGTGAAACGTGTGCGTTTAATTGGCTACACTTTCGTTAACTAAACAACATTTAATATTACTAATATCAGTGAATCATACAGTATCAAGAGCCAATTTGTGAACTAGTTTGCCATCTGCACGTTGCAAAGTTTAGCATGAGAATCGAGAAGCATATGAACATATACATTAGTTGTCAGTACCCTCGAGCGCGCTTACGTTTGATCGATGAGTTCACACAGTTGCTACGATACGTTATATCGGAGAATTTCGCCTCTGTATCCCGGCGGTACACTTTGCTCTCCAACTTGAGGGTCTTATTAAACTCCCAACCTTTCTTGTACCTTTTCATAATGACATTACCGTCGCAAATTCTCTCAGAGTTGCCAATATAATTAACTTTAAGTTAGTAGAATGCTTTAAATTACGTATTTCATTAGGCGTTCGGCTATTTGATATGATGAAGTGCTTCCGGTAATTTGAAATGACAACCACATTCTATCTACATTACGCCGAATCATAATGGTAGCTACTAAAATGAACGTATAATTAGATATTTCTTAACTTCATGTCGCAAGTAAGACATTTTTGTGTCGATGTTCTTTACAAATTATAATAAAATGTTATATGCAAAAATGTCAACATTAAGAACAATTATCTACGCTAGAATTTATCTGAAGATTGAATAAAGCTTTTAGACAAATTAATGCGAAGTAATTAGATTAGTGAAACATTCAAAATGGTAATGATTAACTATGACTTAAACGCGTTTCATTCAATTCATGATTAGAATAACTCTCAGAAACATGTTACTTTCTCATTTTAAACTAATTTTGGGGGTAAAAAATTCAACGATTCTTAACTCAAGAAAGAACAACGAACCTTTTAAATGTTATTATAGTATAATTCTGAAAATTGGGATAGTTTTGGTAATTATAGCAGGTATAATAAAAGATGAAATTACTAAGATCTTGTTTTGCAAAAGTTAGAAACTTTATCCGTTCTTTAAGAAAGTTACTGGAAAACGGGTTCTACAAACGTTTAATACTCTCAAACAAAGGTTCGGAAAGAATTTTCAATCTTCGATTATTTCTGTTCTACATCTATTCAAATCCTTTCTTTGTATAAGAATATAATTGGATTTGTTAGACAAGTATCATGTTCACTGCTAATATTCAATTTGTTTTATTTTTATTTACAAAATTATTTCGCAACTGTCGTTATCCTGAAAATGGTTTTGTTGTTCCCTGAAATAGGAAGCACATTTTTCATCGGGCTTAATTGTAATTTAATCTAGTTGGCGTTCTTAACCTTTGGTTAATCTTTTTTAATTCTAATACTGGCATTAGTAGTAAGCCTTTTACCTATTTTAAGTTACCACCAGTAAATTTTATTATTATTGCTTATAATATTACCCAAATGCAAGGCCAAGACAATACTTGGCTTAATCTGTCAGCATGACTCTTGCAGGTCTTGCGAGCCTTGCAATTACTTATTATCCTATTGCTATTTATTAAACATGGTATATTAGACGTTAGAATAATACAATAGATAAATACATTTTGAGCATATATTTACATAGATATAGCAAACTTCAATTAAATGAATCATCATCAAATCATCAATAGGAATTTAAAGGAATATTTACAGGAATAAATACTTACGACTTCTTCTCATGGAAATATAGTAGATGCTTCCTTGAGCTGGAAGTGTTTCTATATTTTTACTTAAATACATGAACCAGGTATTATCATAGTAGATTCTTATATTTATTTTATACGTTATATTGTAGTATACTAGTTTTTCGAGGTTGGTGCAGTTCTTATATTTGAAATACGTCCTTTTCTCATAGCTATTTCATCATCTTGCACTACCAAATTATCCACTATTTCGCTATCACTTAACTCCTCCAATGCATTAACATTTTCCTCGTTCAATATTAAACACATAATATGATTATCAGGTAGCTATTGTACAGAAGCTATGGTAAAAATACACAGAAAATCCAACCTTTCGTTGAAACGATGATTATTTTATAATAACTCAAAAAAATAAGATACTTACCTTCGGGATTCGGCATCTTCTAAATCGACGAATACTAAGTTGGCGATAGGATGACAGGCACGCATGTCTTAATAAAATTGCTAATATTTCTATTATGTACGGGTCAAATCGACGAAGGTTAGGTGTCTAGGATTAATAATATCTTCGGAACTATTCAGGTAATACAGTATGCATCAAAAGGAAAGGAATCGTACAGTTTTAATATCAGTAAAAAATTGTAACAATTTCGAAAAAAGCCTATATTTACTTAACAAAAAATTATCTATAATTTAAGATAAGTAAAGAAAAGTAACGGGATAAAATATCCCTATTCCAATTAAGTATAACAATTACTTTGAGGAGGGTAAAATTTAAGCCTTTCTTTTTGATGTTTCCAAAGAAGTACTCCTCAAAATGTATATACGTTTATTTATTAAAGAACGAATAAATTTTATCCTTTATTCATAAGGCCGCAATACATCAAAAGCAGATCGCTGAATCTTTTGCAGCTGTGTGGGCAGTACAGAAGCTATATCTAACAGAAAAAAAAACTTATCGATAAACCTGAAAGAGTATTTAATATATATTATACATTTTTACATAAAAAAAATTATAAATAACATATCAATACTTATTATGTATTGATATACTATACAATAAACAAATGAAAGTAAAAGCACTTTTACGAATTTTAAATTTGAAACGATAAAAATAATACTATTATAATTATCATTAAACATTAATAAGTCGTACTTATATTCCTTTAAATTTACATCCTGCACTCCTTTATTTAATTAGTTATCGACTTTGCATACATACATATTTCAAGTAAAGAACCGTGCATTAAAAGAAACTGCCAGATAATTTTAAATATTCTAGAAATTAACTAATTTCCAAATATCCACAACTAAATCAGTGTCATAAAATATTTTTTATATTTAAACAAATATATACCACTAGGACTGTGAAATTACATTGCAGTTTACTTTATAATACGCTACGCCGTCAGTAGATGGAGATTCGTTGCGAAGATGCCGTGGGGCCTGTCGACTACCACTGCATTCTTAGTATTAAAATCTCGAGACGTCTCTAACAGATGTCGTCGAGACGTTACGATTTAATCCTCCTTTTAAACTTGCTCCGTTTCTGTTTTCCCGATAAATGAAGACAAAGTATTTCTACTAGATATAATTATTAAAAATATTTTGCTGCATTATTTTCTTATTTTGTATCAACTTCCATGTATAAGTGTATATATTACTAGCTTTTGCTCGCGGCTTGTCTCGTGAAAAGGAGAACGTACGAGTATAGCCCTAGAACCCCATACGGATCTCCAAAATATAAGATACATCTCGTTAAATACAGACATAGCGTTAGCAAATCTATGACGTCCAACTGTAAATACTGTGCCATTTCTCTAGAAGGTTCCTCCGTCCTCGCCCACACTTTCAATGGCGAGGGTATAAATACAATCGCGTACTGAGCTCCAGGGCACACATTTATCATTAGTATTACATAGTAGAACACATAGTAAAAGTTTGTGAAATAAATATTCTTTTCAGTTATTTTTCTCTCGTGTTATGTAAATAAGGTATGTCATTCGGTAAAAATACATTTTTTCTAGATGAAAGGTAGTACTCTATATTCTTTTCATTTACATCTGGCAACGTTTAAGGCGTAAAAACGTAACAAACAAACTCATTTTCGCATGTACAATATTTGTTAAGGATTAACGTTTTCTGGATTTTTTTATTCACATAATATCAATATCCATGTTTAATTAATCAAGCCCAACGTGTAACTAATTTTCATTTAATATATTATTGGTATGTCGCAGTTGTACATGTTACTTAATTTTACAAGTCCTATTAATGCTTCAATTGATTACATATTTTAAGGTTCTATTTTTAGCTATTAATCCAAAGAACACATAAATGCTTATATCTAAATACTTACGTAAATAACTTGCTCTCTTGTTGTTTTATGAACGTAGTCTTTAATCGTACGGTATGTTCATATGCGTGAAGCAAAAGCAATTAGATTTTCAACGGATTCAATAAATATTCGTTTTAAAATTCTTTTTAATCTAGAAGCAGTGGATGAGAGTAAATAAAAGAAATTTTTGCCTTTGATTTTTTTTTTTATTTTAAGGTCGTGAAAAGCCACCAGGAAAAATTTAAAATCTATTTCAAGTAAAATATTCTTACCAATCTCAGAAAAGGATAACAGAGTATCTAGTGTGACTGGGAAATAACTATCACGTCATAATAAAATAAAAAGTCGCTCCATTTAACCGACGGAGAAGTCTGAGAGTAAATGCTGATGTCTGCAGTGAAATAGATACACCGATACCGTTACACCATCCCCAGTCATTAACTTAAATAAACGGGGATTACGCTCTCCATTTATTTGATTGCCTGCATTTTAAACAAATCGGATAATCTTTATACATCCATTTGCCTAATTTAAATGAGTCACGTGGTTAAATTAACAGCGGTCTAGATAGGAACAAATGTTAATTTAGGATTATTTTCAAGTTTTGCAAAGTTATTGAGAACATAAAACTTTGTTAATATATGCAATTTGTTATATACCTATATATATCTAAGAATTATAATATAAATGTTACAAATCACATTACTTTGAAGGTATATCCATCAATCATACTCAAATACGGTTAGAAGGATTTGATTTAAATTTGGTATAGAATAATATTTATCATCTATTGCTAAAGTTAATTTGTATAAAATATTGAAATAATATCTTCAGTATCATATAATCATTTATCATCATAGTATTATTTTCATTTCGTTACTTTTTTATAAAAGCATGGCCAGTTTATTCTGTCATCAGATCTAAAAACAGTAGTGACGAGAGGTCTGAGGAATGTAGATCCACCTCTGTTGTATTAACCTTTTCTATTATGGTGAAAACCTGTAGAGTAACGTATCTAACATTGCCTTGGTTAGGTGATTGATTCCAATACGCGATTCATTAAGGCAAGTCCGGCTCATCGAGGATGATAATGGTTTAATCTGGTACCAGTACCACACAAATCTTTTGATTACATGTTTCTTTATGTAATTAATTATTCACATCTACTTTTCTTTTACAAAATAAATACATATTAATTATGGAATTAATAGATTCATATCTCTACATAATTAATCTTTATAGTATAGGGCAAGGGCGCACGCCAACTCTGTCATGTTAACCTAATATATTAATGGAGTAACTTCCCACGTTACTTTATTCAACACATTAAGGAAAAGAACCAGAAAAAATATTACGTAACCAATGTCATACAAATATCGTATAATTTTTACGTTTTATATATCTCTATTCTATTTTCAAAACTGATCCCTGTAATAAAACAAAAAGTTTAAAAAACTGTAACTCGACTACGGAAAAAAATACTAAAAGATAAGAAACAAGGTAGGTGCTATGTAGTCCGGTGAATCTGTAGAGGCCAAAGTACCTGAAAGCCATGACAGATCGAAATCCTCTACCACTTCCGCATTAATAACGTTATAATTTAATTCAAATGCCGTAGTCATGCGTTGTCACGTGTTGATATTTGTTATTATTAGAGCTCTCATCCACTTCTAAAAATTATATCTCTATGGAAACCGTTACACCATTGTAATTAAATATTTATTATAAATTATTTATTTACTACGAAAATACTCCATCTACAATAACACTATTGTGGCGACATAGATAATAAGTTACACGGTACGTACTAGATAGATACTACTCGATTTAAGCTATAAGGTACAGACTGAAAACAAATACTACAAAAACCGGATCATATAATTAAAGTACGCGATCACCCAAAACTCGCCGATCAGATGGGGATCACATGTTATCTCGAGCACATAACTGACAAATACATAATGTGGCAAATTGTTATTATTTTAGGTTTATCTATTTCTTTATTATTCAGCGACGATTATTCATTTTCTAGTTTTTACTTTTATTTTATTAATCTAGTAATAATTTAATTTTTAGTCTCAGGTCATTTTTATCTCTAATCCTTTACCAACAATCTATATGTATACATACCTTGTATCTATGTATATGTTCGGCTACCTGAAATAAACAGGTTTTCGTGAATTAGCTGTGAAAGCGTTTACAAAACTACCCAAATCATATCTTCGTTTCACATATTTTTATATGGAATTAACAACATAGTGGTTTTACTGCCACAACCCTTTTACTTAATATTATAGGCAAACATCTACTTGAATCATAACTAATTAAAACTAAAATTGTACGTATAATATCACGACAACTTAAGGATTACTATATGCCAATTTTAAATTTCTAAAATAATTTTTTGACTTTATTTAGTATTAACGTCTTGACTGTATAATGCGCCCAATGTTTCATGCGGACTATATATACACTATCAAAATTGCTATTACATATTGACATTTGTGTTGACGTTGTCATTTCGTTTTAAAAAGTTACAGTAAAGACACGTTTAGGTTTACAATAATAACTTTTACCATTATCGTATATCGACTCCACCTATTATTAAAGTCGGGTAAAATTCTGTGTTACCCGGGCCTTAATAATGAATCGATTGACACCTTATTCATCAAAATTGGACGAATAGTTTAGGCGCTATGGTCGAACATACGTAAATACAAACATACATACATAGACTGCTAAAATCATAACCTTTCCTTTTGACATTTGGGGATTTGATTCATTTCTGTTTTATTAATTTAGTATCCGTGTGACACGGCATTTCCCTTTCATTATAATCTCAAGAAATATAATACAATTTGTAGCCCTATTAGGATATTAATTTTCTGAAATCATTTCTTAGTATTCACTTACGTTTTATAAGGATGTCCTGTGTAAAATTTTATGTTTCTAGACGCATCGGTGTAAATCGGGTGTTATCTGCCTTAAGAATATCATTAAGACAACATTTAGGAAGGCTAAAATAAGTAATCGTATATTTTAATTCGTCATCTACCTTCACATAAGTAAAAAAGCTTTTATAGAAACAGTAATTAGAATAAAAAACCAACCAGTGAACCTTAAAGGTTTTTAAAACGTGGAGCCCCGATCGTTAGTTCCTGCAGTACATTTACTATTATTGCGTTCGGGTCACAGGGGTCCAACCTATAAATTAATTTTACGACCAACCTTTAAAAGCTTCAATCTAAAATTAAATTGTGCTGAAGTGATTCACTAAAAATAAAATCATTTTTCAGAGGATAACCATTAAATTGTTGTATGGTTACGGAATGTTATTCTTTTTAGATTTGGTTAAATAAAATTGTACTTGATAATAACTTTTTTTAAAGTATGAAAAATTTTCACCAATATTATACAAACGAATCGAGCATGTTTGTTTGTTTACTTGTTTGTTACGTTTGAACGCCTTAACTACTTAATCAATGGTCATGAAGCTTTGTCTACATTTTGTCAGAAAGAAGTACTATTTCCGAAGCATAGGTCAAATCAACATTAAAAGGAGCGAAGCGAAAAATAATTCACAAGTTATATCTGTGATATCGAGCGTCTTTTCGAACGACTGTTATAAATCAACTGTTAGCATTTGCTATCGGGCAAGCAGAGCTTTAATTAATTCTACACCCGACACATTAATAACGCGGTTTAATTGTGGACGCCTTTCGCCGCTTTCATCTCTAAGTTGTGCGATTATATTCAGTGAAGTCTCGCACTCCGACCGTCGCTGCTAATGGATGATAAAACCAACGTCAACGTGGCTAACAGCGGAATAAATTGAAGGGAACCTCCGAAACGCTTGATAAATTATGTTTCTAAATATTTACGTACGATTCAACTCGAGATTTAAATGCAAATATATATTATTTATTGAAAACCATATATGGGAGCATTCGTGAAATTATATTGTACCAGCTTTTGTCCGCAGTTGCGCTTGCGTTAATGTAAGTTTTACCTATTCCTCGGGAATAGTATTTTTAGTCAGAATGAAAAGTGTCCCATGTAATTTTTTATACCACTAACAACATGTATTTAACTAAAATACTATAAAATGTAAACTTTTGAAAAACTGTTTTCAAAAGCTATTTTTTTCCACATTTTTTTGAAGTAAATCTCTGTTTAAAAACCAGTAATCGCCCACCGTGTGACGCTCTCGTGTACACAAAAACCTTTCTTCCATTACTTTTAGATCATGGTGCAAGAGAGCTCTCTCTTTTCCTGAAATGTAATTTTCCTGGTTCTCAAGAAATATATAAAGCGTGTAAGTGTAACTTTATGCTTATATTTCCTCCTAAAATCTTAAAACTTTTTAACACCTTTTGCACAGTTTCATTATACAATAATTTGGTGCTTTATAATTACCTATAATATTTGCTACCACTACAGAAAACTTCTCCAAGCTTCACTTTCAGAATCAGTCATAACTTCTATAAAGTTTGTATCTTTGTCTGTATTTAAGGACCATTAAATATTTCAGCTTTTAACTTTTCAATACTCAGTGTAGGCAATGTCTTATATATACTATATTTACAATATTATCGTTCTCTGTTCATTGCTTTGACAAATTGCTTCATCATACCTTAATTGATATGTAGGAACAGAAATATGATATTCTTTCTACTTAAAAATGAGTCATTTATTACGTTGGTTTTACAAACAATTAAGGATATCTTAGAAGTCTACTGTACCTGCTTGTACTTAGTGAAGTTGCATCGCTCTGTTATACCATAGAACAATAAAGAAAATTGTAACGAGGTACCAAATACTTGATAATAATTCGTATTCTGAAGAACTAATTTAAAATGTAAATTATTAAAAATACAAAATACGCTAAAATAATAAAAAGTGAGTGTGTATTTATGTACATGCGTTAGAAGTTATACTTCTTTGGCGTAACAAGATAAAAATCTTTTCTTTTCTTTCGCCTTATTCTACGTTTGTAGAAAAAACGACACTAACAAAGAAGGTATTTAATACATACATACTTTTTTTTGAATAAAATGTTGACTATAACTAACTTCAAGGTGTTGGTTTTTCGTGACGGTTTGCGCGTGCATCATAAAAATTTACTCTCATGATTTTCCCCTAACGCGCCAAAAGAAGTATGAATTCAAAAAGCAAAGCCAATTCAGTAAATTCATGAATATATTCGAAAACTATGGACTTTAAAACAATAGAAATCCGCAATGATATCCTGGGCAACAAACAGTTTTTTTTTGTTGAGTTGTGTTATAAAAAGCAACATCTGGGTGTTTATTTGTCAGTCTGTTAACTTAGTAATAGTAGTGTTCTTTTAACTCGAAAACCACTGAACTAATTTACGTGATTATAGGTGTGTTCCCTGACCAGTATATAGTATATACTTTGTTACATTAAGTAATTTAAAGAACAAATAATTACTTTCAACATGAATTAAGTTGACACAAAATTATTACCAGTATATCCTATTGCAATATTACAATTTGAATAACCTAAACCATTAAATATTGGCCAATACAGTGTATCAGATAACTAAAAAACAACGAACTATGTGTTTAACGCTCCAATTTTATGTTAAAAATACCTTAACAACGATTTATTTTATATTCGAAGAGTGCGCAGCAGTGAACTCAGTTAGTAAAAAACGTTATATCATCATATACATAAATATATGTGACAATCTATCAAAATAGACTTTAAATACAGGAAATGAGACTTGTAATTTTATTTTTCCCTATTATATGGTTGGTAATATTAAAACGGCACTTCATATGAACCACATGCAATCGTAATATTAATTAACGTCTAATATCGTTGAGCTAATAGAATTCAAACAGGTCAACACGCATTTAGGTCAACTTCACTTGGAGAGGCTCTCATCTGGAGTAGAGTCCTTCGTTTGTTCATATGGTCACTTAACCCTGTCCATATCGTGAAGCTGAATGATTGTTTCGATAATTCATTGCGATGTAAACGAACACTCATATTCAGCTTTTAAAACCTTTCTATTCTGTTAGAAATAAGCCACAAACAACCGTTCATTATATTTGTAACGAATTTTGTGGTGCTAAAATGTCCAATGATTTTGATTTTGAACATTATAATATATATAGTGCCGTTCCACGTCAAATAGGAAAGTTGGAAAAAACATTTTTTTTATTTCCTTAATTTTGTGATATGTTTTAGTAACCCTCAAAATAGCCCTGGTAGTAAATTTTAAGATGCTCTATAACTAACATTTATTTTCGACTTTTGGACACACCTCATACAATACTCATTTTCATTGTTGTCTGTTGAACGCTACTATGGTGAACGGTTCCATCAAAGGACTGCTAGAAGCCTTGAGGGTTTTCACCCTTATGTGGTCGATATTCCCGTGGTTCGACAACGCGATTTGCTTACACCTTTTTTATACGTACGGCTAAGGAATGGAATTCACTCCCGTCGTCTGTCTTCTCATCCTCCTATAACTTGAGAGTATTCAAGAGGAGAGTGAATCATCGTCAGCCTCATCTTCACTTATGATCAGGTAAGAACGAAGCCAATCGCATGCCTATAAAACACAAAAAAAAATAGTTAAGGTGCTGCAGCACCACCTGGTGGAAAGTTATATTAAAATGGATAGCATAAAACTGTTCTCCATAAAAAACCCTTACGTGTGTGCCAAGTTTCATTGTAATCGGTTTATCGATGTTTATCAACCTCAGACACATACAATACCATAGTTTTTAATTTATATGAAATAATTCGGTGATACACATTTCTCTAATAAACAAATGGTAATTATTTATCTGGTTTCTTCTATCTAATATGTCCCGACAGCTTCTTGTCTTGATCTAAGATAATAAGAACATAAAAAATATTTCCGTGTTATCATCGGAAGCAATTTTCCACTGCTACTTGTGAATAACAAAATCTATATAATAAGTTGGACTAAGACCCAGATATGTTTTTTTTTGTTATAATCAACGTTTTCATATAAGTCAGAAAAAGTAAACAATTTATATAAAAGAACATAACAAAAGTGTGTAAAATGCCTCCAGGGAAAAGTTGAGAATGGTTTTATATATATTCTGCAGCTTCTAAAAAGCATCTCCACGCGTAAAGCTCCATGATATGTATGACCAAAGCAATAAGCGGCCTAGTAACATTTTTGGAAACGTACTCCCGGGACCTATGATAACGGAGCCAAAGTACCGTAACGATTTCACTTTTTTGTTATAAAAATGTTCATGGGTTATTATACTGTTACAGAATATGTTGAGTTTTTTTTACTCACTGGGTATGATAATTAAAGTAATAAACTAGATGACATAGCAACACCCATCGATAATTATTTTGTCGTCTCACACTGTGTATGTTACACAAAAATCTCTAGGGAAATAGATAGATACAGGGAAATACATACAGAGTTACACTTAAGCAATTTTACACCTGTGTACCGCGTGCAAGTAAAAATTTTTTTTCTCATACATGCATGGAAATATTATCGTTATTTTCTACAAAAGAACACGCAAAGTATCGAATGTCGGACAAAGAAAATGAAATCCATTGCGGGAGCGTTTTTTGAATTTGGAACATTACAATGCTCCAGTAACGTTGTTTGAAACGGAGTGCTAGGGTTATTAAATACTCTTTGAGTGGATCTCTTTTATAATTCTTGGCATACCAAAGTAAGTCTGTTTGCTTAGTACAAATTGCGTTCACGTGACTGTATAGCAAAAAATGCGCTTCCATTCAGCACAGACGATAAATTGGCAGCAAAGCTGAAAATTCGTCTTGATTTGTTATTTACATACTTAATATATATAAATTTAATAATTAAAATGAGTTCCAACAGTTCAGAGAGTGAAATGGAGATTGATTGTACTCTACCAGATTTAAGATTAGAAGCGAAATTGACAATGGAAAACCTGCTTCCATCAAAGTAAAAAAAAAATACATGAAAGTATATGAAAATTTTATGGGTTATAAAAACGAGAAAACAGTGAACATTTTCTTCGAAACAGTATTTTTGGCGTATTTTAATGAGATTGCTAAAACTAAAAAGCCATCTACATTTGGGCAATTTATTCCATGCTGAAATGTACAGTTCATGTTAAAAACGGCATTAACTTAAAGAATTATCGAAATTTAACTACTTTTCTTAAAGGACAAATATACCGGAAATTGCCTAATGCGCGGCCTTTTAAATAATTAACAATTATTCGATTTCCACGCATGAGATACTTACTCCGAAAAGTTTACCGTGTAAAAATATATTCCATATTAATAATATATTATTTTCTATTAGAAAACGATAACTTTAATTCTTAAAAATATGTGTTTGATGAAAAGATAAACTAGATCGAGTTTGTTGCCGGTTCTTCTCGATGACTGGGTTGTTTTCCGAACCGGTGGTAACTTTGACATTCATATGCGCCTTTTCAGGGCCTAAACTGAATAAAGTATTTGAAATTTTGATTTTGAAGAAATAAGCGATACAAAGCAGCAACTAATATACTGTTCAATCGGTCGCCGTGAAAGCTGTAATGTGTAGATATTAATACGACTTCATACTGATTCCTTTTTTTATTTACGTGGGGGAATCCTCATGGACACCCACTCTCCCGGGGAAGAAAGTGGGTAGTGTAAAACTTTTACTCACTAAAACCCCACGGTATACTAACCACCGCTTTGGTTGGGGTGACATGGGACCGTGAATAGCTATCACCATGCTGCCCCAGCGGTCAGCCCAGCGAAGCGTGGCCACCGGGCTCTGTCCCTATAGGGAGGTAGACTGGGTACACAACCAGCTACCTCCACTCATCACACGAACCTGTGCAATGAAATGGACCCCCTGGCCCAAACCCTCAAGTCCGGCTACGGAGGTGGGAGGAGGTCGGCAAAGCGCCGTCTCCTTTCACCGGCCCTCTTTTGGCAGAAAGGGCAGCTAAGAGGGTCCAGCTCTCGGACCCTCTCTGCCGCCTTCTTTTGCGAGATAGGTTCCTTGCAGAAGGAGACCACTGCTTGCCAAGCCTGTTCGCTGCCAAGCATTGTCGAAACCACGCTCCCCCATACCACCACAGTCGGAGAGCAACGCTGTCTCTCCCACGCAGCACACTTAGATAAAGTGTTCTGCGTGGAATCCTCCTCAGCACCGTACTCATGACATGCGGTGGTGGGCTCCCTGCGAGCGATCTGATGCAGGTACTAGTCAAAACAACCATGGCCGGTTAGCACCTGCACCAGTCGGAACGTCAGGGAGCCCCACTCACTATTAAGTCACTCCGGCAGGACCGGGCGGACGGCGTCCAATACTGATCCCTTTATTTTTTCAAAGAGGGAAAAGTCCTGTCAGGGGATGTCCTCACACTGCCAGGGGACAGGGTTATGTTAGACTCCTACCGACTAAAATCCAATCTGCCGCTCAGCACGTATATGGACCAGGGTGCGGATGAGCATACTCCGTCACTCTTACCATGCGCTTGGTCATCCACAAGGTGGTAATGCGGGGATGCGGGGAAGAATCTTCTCCTCTCGAGAAGAGAGACATCTCTCCCAGGCTTCTACGTTGAAGCAGCGGCTTAGACCGTGCTTTACGTCTCGGACCATCCTTTAACGGCAACGGACGTCTCCGTGCTCGCTACCTGGTCCAATACTGATACCTGACTCTATTTACTACAATAGACGTCAGAAATGAATATTTTTATCACCTACTTAATTCTACACTATTTATCCGATTATCATTACACTTTGGTGAATTGTTGCACGCATACCCTTAAACGCTCCTAAATTGGTACAAACATTTTACAATAGGTTACATGTAAGACATTTCTTTTTAAATGTAACAGGAACAAAGTCACAGGCGAAAATTAATATTTGGTAAATCCCAACTAATATTATAGATACCAAAGTGAGTTTGTTTGTTACGCTTTCACGATTAAATTACTCAACAGGTCATATATCATGAAATGTTATATACATGTTGTCAGGTGGACAGACAAGGACCTTATGTCGCTTCACCCAAAAAGCGTGTAATGTTCCCGAGGGATAAACAAGTCTACATTAACCTGAACAAAGACGCGAGCTAAAGATAGTTACATTATAATTTTTTCGTACACCAGGCTAAATAATCAGCTTCAGCGTGTAAGAGACTGCTAAGCTATAGGCCTCTTCCCGAAGGAAGGTAAGGGCATAATCACCAATCATTTTAAACTCTCAGAAATCCAAAGTTCTATATTTCCCATATATGGTGATACCACAAGAACATTTTTGAGGATCACGATGTTTTCCTTCAGCCGATAGTGTTACGAATTTTTATTAGTAAATGTACGCGAATTAAAAAAAAATCGTCGGATTAATATTCCACCGGTGGAACCACTCGATCACCACGACTATTAATCGATATATAATTAGTCAAATTAATAAATTTAAGATTTAAAATAAATTTAAGAAATAAAAATTAAGATTTCGCTTAATATAAGGAAAAACTTCTTGGTATATTATAAACACTTTATAATAATAAAATCTTACGTCACCTACTTTGGGTATTACAGTGTTGAGCTAACGAGTAAGTTTCGTTAGTAACGAGAACTCTAAGCTTGAGTCAGCTACGCTCGAGCTCTCGCTGTCAAGCAGTAGTAACTTGGGCGGGTACTTTATTTCTTACACCTTGTATAGCTTCTACAAAGTTTTGTGTTATGCTTCGGTTTCCGGGTCAAACGATATGTACAAATAAAATAGAAATGTCTGTTGTTTGTCAAGGGCTAATCTCCGAAATAACTGAACCGATTTTGATGAGATTTTTACTGACAGATAGAGTTACTTTTCAGAGTATTAATTAGACTACATAGAAAAACTTTAGTAGAGATCACTTACAATCGATAAAATTATTATACGTTTCGAATAGCGATGATAAAATTACTACTCAAGAATAAAATAACGTAATTACCACGAATAACAAAAGCAATTTCACGAGAATGAAGTCACAGATACCAGTTAGTAATAAATGTGCTTTCGAAGTTTCCTGGAAACCAATTAGTATTAGGTAGGAGAGTGGTAAAACATTTGCTCACGATAAAAAATGTTATTATCCATCTTACCAACGATTTAGAAATCCTTATATATCATTACAATAAACAACTTGATAGAAGAAATATCTCAGTAATAAAAAACCTACATCATATTTTCAACGTGTTTACCTAAATATTCTTGTAGTAAACTTTAATATTGCGGAGATTTTAATAAAAAGAAATCCAATATAAAAGATATTGTAATGTGCGAGGTAGCATGCAAAACGTTTGCTACATTATTACAACGTTAATACTACGCTCATAAACCTAATGTTACGCTCGTACAGCTGGTTTTATTAATACAACTTGAATTAGAATTGCTTCAATTAAAATGCTGTATTTTTTGTGGTAATGTATAACAAACAGGCAAGCAATTTGTAGCAACACATATTGTTTAACCAACCTCAAAAGGACTTGCATCAGTCCTAATAGGATGCTACTCGTGTAGATTGAACAGGAATACCTCGTGTGCCAATATTTATTACCAATCACGCCGTTCCGACTAAAATACAGCCGCGTGAAAATTAAAAGTCGTTATTTTTACAACAACTAATAATATAATGCGTTTTTCATACGCAATGGATGACAAATTATAGAAGACATCCTCATTCTGATGTTTGGATTATCCGCTATTTTTTATTATCTATATAAATAAAAATCAATTACCGGATGTACGTAACCACATTACTTCGGAACAGCTGCACTTACTAGGCTGATTATTCTTTTTTGTGTACCAAGACAAGGTTTTTATGGAAGTAAAAAATCATATGGAATAGTTCAAATATTTAGATCGTTTTTTTTTCCAACTGATTATACGTTATTGGCTTAATGGGTCTTTGCAGTTTCACCGGACTAAAAGTTTCCATATCAATAAGTGACAGGGGTAGTCAGACAGAAGACAGTGGCAAAATTTATAAAAAATGTTGACAATAATGAACAGACTAACATTCAGTTATTCAGTTCTCATTTAACTTTATTATATAGCCGTGTTATAAAGAGAAGATTTAGTCTCATTTAGTATACCCGTGCGAAGCTAGAACGAATAGTTAGTTATTGATAGTAACAACGATTGACGGCCAGTAGGAAAATGCAAGCATTTTGCTAACAATAAGTAAGTGATAGAAAGCCCTTCACACTACTCATTTTCAAAAACCATACCAATAACAAATATTCATATCATAATAATATCATTACTACATATTGCAATACAATATAAATCAGCAAAATAAATAACAACAGTTTGTAACAAGATTTTTTGTAAAATATCCAAAAAATTTAATTATTTATTTTTACCAACTACTAGACATCTATAGCGAACACTATTTTTTTGCAGCAGAAATACGGGTAACAGTCCTTCACTCTTCCAAAATCATGCACAATTTTTATCACTGTTATTATTCGTATAGTAGTAAAAGATAATATTTCTAAATATAATTATTATTATATCTATCATAGTTCTGAAATCATTAACAATCCAAATTCACAAATCTTATAACATCCCATCTGTTTAAATACCAACATACATCTAAGTCCTAAAGCCCTAACTATATGGGTGAAACGGAACAATACACTCCGAAACAATTCTATTACGAAAATACGTTATAAAAGACACTGGAAAAGGTTGAGCGCGATTAAAATTGCCAAAAGTTGTGTAGCCGTAAACCCATGGAATAATATAAATCCGTCGTTCCCTCTCCTTATTTTAACGTTATTTGATTCGTTTTCTCTTATTACGCTCTCTAGCGGCGGTTGCTTTTCAACCTTTTGTGGAAAACAGTCGTCCTATTAATTTGTAATCTGGATTATCCTAACACAGACAAATACTGTGTACACGCGCTTAATTTCTCAAATGCTTTGTGTGTGAGAGACATCATATGTTGTCGAATATTAATAGCATACTGATTAGATATGTCTAATTTCCTACACCTTATTAGTATGCATGCTGATAACACCTTACATACGGAATTTAATTGAAGATACATTTTACGTTCACTCAGTAATTACTACATTACACCGCGTGGCAGTGAGCCTACATTTATCACTTTACAGAAGACTAGCGTCAACCCGCAACTCTGTAAGCGTTTTTATACAACAATAATTCTTGATATTATTTTAATATATCTAATTAAAATATGACTATGCTTTATAATTTGTAAAAGTTATTTCAACATGTGATAGACTATTAATTAATATTGGAATCCTGTGTACCAAATTTCATAAAAATCGGTAAAATTATTATTATTATTTTTTTTTTTTAATATTATTAGCAGCTCTTATACTACATCAGTGTCGAAATGGTATGTCGTTACCTTGTACAAATTATCAATAAAATGAAATAAATATATATATATATATATATATATATATATATATATATATATGTGTGTATTTTTTATCACAATTTACAGACGATATATATCACAAATTTGGGAGAAAATTCAATGTAAAGACGGAACTACAGATATTGCTGTCCTACTCTTTTTAATTACAGTACATTCATTTTCTACTATATAGAATCTTAAGAACACACAATAAATATATAAGTAACTGTAAATTTGCCCAAACCAATAAACAAATAAGTTAATTCCTCTCGTGTTATTCATATATTGAATTTATATTTTGGAATACCGTTTACTTTCTTATTTTGTGAAGTTCTGCACTCTTATACATTTTTAATATCTCATGAATAAAATAATATATCATCACACATACATTCTAAAGTAAATATAGAAAAAATTTTTTTTGATCATTACACTTTGTAACATGAATACACGTGCGGGCGATTTATAGACGCTCCATCTGTGGAATGGATTCTCCGCTGATATCTGCTCAGGAGGCTATATACATTACATAGGAAGTTCTTTAAATGGAGAGTGAAGAAATTTGTAAGGGGTTAGCAACGGGTATTTATTGATTCTAATGTTGTAAGCGTCAATAAGCTTACCACCAGAACGTTTATTTGCTACTATAATAGTTGTTGTATAAAACAATAGTATTTATTTAAAGGGTAATCTATATGTTATATATGATATATTAAAGTACATATATGATGTATAATTTTGTTAAAATAAGAAAATATGTATTTAATTAGGTTTACGAGTCAGTCGATTAACTCCGTACAGGGTTTAAGGACTCCAAGTGCGTCCGAAACTAATCGGATATTCTTGGATTAAAAGCCGACGTGACTTATTGGAATTCTTTATCGAATGAAAATGAACCGGCCTGTGAATAATAAACTAGCTATCCAAATATTTATCTTCATCCTAATTCTTGGTACTGCTCTATTTAGTTGTTCTTTCTTTATAATTAATTTAATACGTTGGTTTGATGTTCTTAAGTTTTAATTAATGTATTCAGGTTGTGAAAGAAATTTAATTAATTTAAAAAGAGTTGGAAGTGTTTACAAAGTACAAGTTAATGTTGATATAAAAATAAAAAAACAAATGAAGGAATTAAAGTAGATGTGATCAATATTAAAAGAAAATGTTATTACAACAACCTGCATAAATATTGATTTGAGACATTATTAATTTCAATAACTGGGTGAATGAGTTTTGCTTGGTACTGGTACTGCTAAAAATACCGCTCTATGTAAATTATAAAAGTTAAAGATTATGTAAACACATCTTTTTTAATCAGGATGTTAATTTATCATTCGAAAGCATTAATATCAATCATTCTTTTTCTCATATTTCAAATTTTGAAACAAAACCTTTACTAACCTAAATCTATATATTTAAATTATATTGAAACAGCACAATTTATAACGTCAAAATCAAAATTTTAAAAATACTTTATTCAATTTAGGTCCTAAGAAGAAGCTTATGAACGTCAGAATTACGTCAGGTCCATAATAAAGTAGAAATGCCATCCCCAAAAGTTAAAAAAAGAGAGTTTGGAGATAAAGAATCCATCACATGATATAAGAACATTAATTGATTTTTTAAATTAGTGTAAATGAAATTAAACTATTACAGACTTTAATTATTTATTGAAGTGTATTTTAGGAGGCGAGCGAGTTCGAACCATGGACGTCATATTGACAACAATATTGACGCACGTATACTACAATGTAGTGTACCTTGATGGCCTATGGGCAAAATGAAATATGATTCAAGATATTAAGAGATTTATTTTTGGATACGTATGCATGATGATTGTAGAATTAGAGAAAAAATGTTACAGCAACCTTTCGTTATAACATTCCCAAGATGTTGCTTATAAAGTATATAAGGTACTCCAAAAATCAGGACAAGTCCTGGGGAAACAGGAAGATTGGTAATTCTAGAATAACGTAGATCTCGCCTGAACCGCTTGTCGGTTTTTATACAATATTATGATTAGCTGCGTCAATATGCTGTCCGTACTCTCCACCGCTATTTGAATATTCTCCAGGAATATTTGAATATTCGGCTGAACTTTGCGGCTTGCTTATTAGATATGATATAAGAACAGTAATTGATTTTTTAAATTAGTGTAAATGAAATAAAACTATTACAAACTTTAATTATTTATTGAAGTGCTTATTGAATATAAGAATTTATTGAAGCCGGACTGAATATAATTAATGTCCAAAAAGTAACGACATATAGCATGATCAGACGGACCCGAGAATATTACTAATGACCACTGAATTAACAACCCGCTTAACCGATTGCAAATACTCATTCGAATTTGTATTTCGGTTTTGTAAAATTTTGTTCGAGTGCTTAATAACACGGTACTCAAACTTAGTGAGTTCTCTATTTTTTTAAACTACGGCCTTAAATCAAAATCCTATATTTTAATAAATTCCTTATTCTGAATTGGTGTAGAGTTGTTAACAAGTAACATTTGATAGAGCCGT
Source organism: Antheraea assamensis (assembly GCA_035772565.1). Classification (NCBI taxonomy): domain Eukaryota; kingdom Metazoa; phylum Arthropoda; class Insecta; order Lepidoptera; family Saturniidae; genus Antheraea; species Antheraea assamensis. Next base: position 8,356,278 of record JAQQSE010000064.1, on the reverse strand, counting down.
CAGTTTCGTGCAGCTTCATAATTATATAATAAATATTTCGTTTTAAAATAGTATTTTACATGCATACGAGTATATGTAATAAGCTGTTATGCCAATGATTCATTATTATTTATATGTATAGCCTACGCTTAGATGTCGACTTATTGAAGAAAAATAACAAATACTTTCAAGGATAACCGTTTCAGGAAGATACAATTCTAAAAAAAAAACAAATCTACAATGTAATAAATTAGTTTTGGAACCTTTTGTATCCATACAACTCTTTAAAACCTATATTTTACTTACTATTAAAAATAACGTAAGCCTATAGATGTAAATCTATACTGGATAACACTCGATATAATAAAAGTGGTTGAGTACGTAAGTCAAATATGAATAGTCATGATGTTCTATACACAAACGATGAGTTTAAATTATTTATGACGATGCTAATGGGGGAAAGGAGCGACACAAAAACACACATTGTCGTCTAGTTACGCGCCTACGTCACTTCCATCACTTCTTTTCCGGGAGATTTATGTCGTTGCAATAAAATATCCTCGTTTGAATAAACATTTCTTGTGCTACGAGCCGTGACAAATTGCTACTAGTCCGTCGCCAAGAGTCGACATGATCATTAGCTCAAACTCGTTTTAATAGCAATGGGAGGACTTGACTTGGAATATAATTATTCATGAGAGTCCTCGAGACTGATTATCACGGACTTATTTTAAATGCTTCCCGATTATTTTATGCTAATTACAAAAGTTACCTAGGATTCATAATTATTCAAAGAAGTTATATATTTTGTTTAAAATATGTAAGGTGATAAAGAAGAAATAAACTAATATATATATATAATTCCCAACAAATAAATGCAGAAATGAAAAAAAAATGGTACTGATATTACACCATGTGCTTCTCCTGCCAAATAAAATCATAAATTGGTTGGTTTGAATACGACACGATGGCGCCATGCCATCCATCGTGTGAGTTCACCGCGTATATTTTTCTATCGCTTTGCATGTTTTTCTCTTTCACAATATTTCATCATTTAATGTAAAAGTGCCTATTGAAGAGTTACTGTAAGAAAATCAATGAAACAGAATTAAAAATAAAAAGGTGAACAGACTACTTTAAGTACGTCGTATTTTTATAACAGCTAATATAAAATTGTACGCTTTCAGACCGAAATTAAGCTGAACGTTGATCTGTACAGTGTAAAAGAATAATGAATAAAACAGATACAATATATTTTGAGACAAAGCTACTATCACATCTCAACATATATGTAAATTAATTACATTATTACCCTTCCATATTTTAATTTAAATATCATTCGTTTTAACTATTTATTACGGGCTTAAATTATAATTACTCAATTCATATTCATTGTTATGATTATTAAAGTTTAAAATTACCTGACGCTTTCTTGAGTTCACAATTGATTTTATAACTAATTGGAGGTAAATTTGTAATCTTACATTTCATAGTATGCATAACCTTTCTTAGAGAATAAATTTAATAAAACATACCTATTTAATTTGATTTGCTCTGTTTGATATTTTATTTCATATACCCCACTATTAATTTCAATAAGATAAGGAAAGCCAAGGTTATTCTCAAGCTTGGTGATATGACAAAAATCTCTAATCTATTTGGGTGACACTGCAAAATATCGTGATATTCTTGCCATTTTCATATGTAGTAAATTTACTAACAGCAATATACAAATGATAATCCCTATCTCATTATAATATCAATTTAAAGGGTATATGAAAAATTTGAAGGAAGGATAAATGAGGAAGTGACGTAGTCAGCAATGGTAATAAAGTAGACCTGTTTAAAAATGTAAGATACCTACTTCAGGCAAACGTCTATGGGTACATATCATATAACATATTCGCTGACGTTGAACTACTTACTGTACGATGAACGAGCAGTATTAGGAATGTCTATAGCTCAGCAATCTCAATTAAATCGTAAAATCGCCTCTCAAGAGTCTATTCATATGTTCGACTGGCCAAAATTACTCTGTTGAATTATTTTGGCACGCCGTTTTATTACTTAATTATTATTATTACATCTACAGTAGAATAACGATATTTAGGTAAAATGGAAAAATGCCAAGTTTCAATAACAAGGGCTCTTTTATTATAGTCTAGTACTTATGTGGCCAGGGCTATTTTTCTGTATCACTTGAGAGTGAAGTGTTTTATTCTTTAAGATTAGATATTATTAGAACAGTACAGTTATTATGTATTCGCTTATTCGTAAAAAAAAGTTACATCAAATTTGATGAATATTACCTGCGATACACTGTGATATTAATAGCATTAGCCTCTTATAGGTTTTGACATTTTTCTTTTACTTTTAATAGGTATAATAATAGGTATACCGAGAATATGAATTCTCGAATCAATTCTTTTGATTTCATTCATGAAGTCTTACTAATGCTTTCTCGGTTAACGTTATGTCTATTTATGAAATACTAAATATATAGTTATAGTTGACGCGTGTAGAAGCCATATGCTACCGTCTATCTTTGTAGAAATAATTTCATGAATACATCATTTTTTTAAAGTAACGTCTAGATTTCTTACAGAAGTATTTTTATATAGTCAGTCACTAGTTATTGCTTTCGTAATGAAATGAAGCTGAATATTTCGTCTTGTTTTTTTTTAATGGTAACATATGTGCGTACACAATTTCGCCTATGTCTTCTGGTTAAAACCATAAACGATGGAGAAACACTTTTTTTTATATAATCTGTTATTTGAATATTTCTTATTTGGCGTACGTATATATCATGGACATTGACGTCTTTGCTTTATACCACTCATTGTTCTCTGAAAGTGCATAAACCATTTAGATTGTATGTGATACACTGCGATCTCCTAACACTGGGAATTGTGGTGTCGGCAAGTATCAACGCTGGATTTGCTTTTCCCGATGAGACCACTCGTATATTATGCCGGTACGAACGGAACATTAATACATATTCATACAACCGATCTAGATACGCCTATTTATTTGTATCTCGATTAAACATCAGCACACAGCACTGTCCATTTATGTGTCTTTGCTATAGACACGACATTTTCTAGACTATGCAAAGCTTTAGTGGAACGTGAAATCAAGTCAACCAATAATTGCTATAGTGTATTTGTTTTCGTAAAATTCAATACCAATGTTAACAGTGAAACCACTAAAACTACATATTGCACACAGCGACATCCGTTATGTTACGGTTTATGATGTTGAATGTCTTGATTTATGTTTTAAATTATTAGTCCGGTGAAACTGTAGAGGCCTTGCCAGGTCAACAGTGTAGTCAGTTCGAAAAAGAAAGTTTTCAATTTTCTTTCTCACGTACAAGCAATAAACTCAAAATTAAAATCAGAAATACTTTATTCAGTTTAGGCCCTGCGAAAGCGCTTATGAACGTCAAAGTTACCGCCGGTTTGGAAAACAACCCAGTCATCGATAAGAAGACTACTGCACTTGAAATGTATAAGAAAAGTATTTATGATATATTTTTATTATGTATTTTCGTAAGTCCTGATGTAAAAAATTGTCCACTGAATTTTATAAATTTAATCCGATTAATATTTAAGGATTTGCGTAAAATATTGCAACAGAATATAATATTAGTAATTTTATGTCGATTTAGTCTATTTTCAACCTCATACATTCTTCCATATATTAATTACCTAATGTAATAAAACGTACACTAAAACCTCACCAGAGAATACACTTATAATTTAAAAAAGAATCATATCACGGGGTTCTATTGTTTTCGAATTAAAAGCACATTAATGGGAGACACAGTGATATTGTCGTATTATACTTCTACATTTTTTTATTACGTCAGAATTCTCCGAAACAAACTCTCCTATTTCGCTGAGTAGTGTTTACATAACTTTACACTTCGAAACTATAGTATGTATCAACTAACTGGAAAACGATTTAACATTTAAATATCCGGTTATATAACTCCACACTTCTAAATATATATTTAGATGTGATATTTTCATTCTATATATTGGACTAAGGTCTTTGGATTTCGTTTGTTTTCATCAAAACAAAAGGAGGTCGGTCGTTTATGATAATTAATAGGGATATCCGAATAACAAAGTTACTTTCACACTAGGTTTCATACAATATTTAATATGAGGTAACAAATTGGATAGTAAGTTAGGCTTGTAGCAAATATTTATACCTATAGCTCTACTGGTATCACAGAATAAAGTTTTGACATGTTAAACTGTTACAATACTATGTTACAATCAATTGATATTTCCTATATCCTCTTTTACGCTGCAGGCTGCTACCAAATTTTTATCAAACGCCAAATATTCTGATTATGTTTCGTGCTCATCAAGAATACTATTTATTAATAATTATAAATTTATACCCGGTAAATAAATTATATACGATTTCCATGAACGCAAGAATTTCTTTTATGAAATTATTACCTCTCATTTCATAAACATTTAGAAACATATGTATTTTAGTGCAATACGTGTAAGCATTTTAAATTTTCCAATAATATTTATGTATACTTTATTTTTTATAACAGATATGAATATTTTTTGACCATCCGTTTTCATTAAATTGAATGTGGGTTTCTTTATTGATATTATACATTATTTTATACTTTACATATTATTATTATTATTATCCAATTTAATGCACCCGTTAGACTAAGAATGACAAATTAGAACGGTCAAAAAAGGAATTGAGACTTTTTGGCGATTCATTTTGATAATCACGTGGTATCAAATCCTCCACGTAGAATGCATATTACGTACCTCGTGACAACGACCTGTACTATAATTTTTCAAGTGAAATGGAACATGTGGTACCAAGTGCTCGTCTTTGTTTATTATTGTATCCCAGTAGTCTATAGTTATTTGTTTCATTCTCATATCATACCCAAGCTGTATATAATAGCTTCCGTGTATATAAACTAAACAATAACTTCTTTGTATATTTTTATATTATATTACACAAAGTGCATGTGACAAGCTCATTGCAATTAATCTCCATATATGGTTCCCGTTTCGAAATTATTATGTTAATGAGCCACTTTGATACCAAAGCTCATGCAAATAAAGTAGGGAAATTTCACGTTTGTTGCGGCTATTTAGTGAATGTCATATAAGGCAGCTATGTAGGTGTATTACAATATCCACGATGCCATAATCAAGATCAAACTTGGTTACTGTCATTAGATTCAGTTTTGAGTTTTAAAGATACACGGAACCGATAAAGAAGATAAGCCGTTTTGTATTTATTAAATGTGATGATATTTTATTTGACGTTTCTAGAACGCGTTGAAATTCTTACTTTGAGTAGTGGATGTTTTGACCTGGTTACATAGGTCTTGCTCATAAGTCGATGAAGGTTAAGAGAAAGGACAGAGGAGTATCAGCTAGTATAATACATACTACTAGCAACATCATAATGTGTGCAAAACGCGAAAATTAAAAAGAAAATTAAAAATTATAACTGAAATGTCAAAAACCAATAAGATGAACATTGAATGTATTCATGTCCGTTAATGACATCCATCGGGTTACTGTACGTGCAGGTGAGCTACTGATTTATACCGGCGACGGCTGTCGGTCTGCAGTAGACCATCCGAAACAGGTTTTCTCGGTCTATATATGGTACTCCGTTAAAACCTCCAATAAGGAAAATTTCGCCTGTTTCTACCAGTCGGCCGGCAGTCAGGATGGCCCCGAAATGTTTCATGAGAGCTTAATCCACAATAAGCCGCGGATGTTTATCGGGTTCTCTGAAATCATTTACCGGTATGGAGGCCATGATACGCACCTGCTTTTCGGCTTTTTTGCCGTGCACTTGCACCAATTTCTCCTGAAGGTCTTTTGCCGCCTCGGTTGTGGTAGTCACTACAGCGTCCCTCTCCACGTCATAGCCTTCAACCAACCATGTTGTCTTTCCACAGCCAGGGACTCCGTTTATCTTTAAAATATGCTGCTGATGGCAAATTCCATTCGGCAGACTTACGTATCTAATAGATAAAATCAATCTTTGTTTGTTCGTCGTTTTATGAGTTCCCATGCTTTTCATCTTAATTGACTATATAGACTTACACGAAGGTTATTGGTATAGGAAAAATAAGTCACAAAAGAACAATAACAGTTTGTTTCTAGATCCTAATGACTCCTAGATGACACTTCAGTAGTTATAAAACACTCCCCAATAACTTTTGATACCGCTTCACATTACATCTAATTACGGCACTGACCTCAAGATAACTATCAATAACAGTTATGTTTTGATTAAATTTTATTACATTTTAAATTTTATCGTTGCTGCATAACTCTCATAAGGAAATGATATTCACCGACGAAGAAAATTGAAAGAATAAAAAAATAGATGAATTAAAATTTAGTTACATTAAAATGCCACTTCAATAATGTTTAAATAATTTTTTTTTTATAATAAAATTGATTATATTTTAGTTGCTTACTTTCAATGAATATTCACTTGCATATTATTTTCGGTATCTCGGTTCATTGATCCAAAACGATTGTGGCATAGACAGGGACGTGGAGAACAGGATAAATGCAGGGTGGATGAATTGGTGAAAGGTGTCTGGGGTAGTTTGTGACCCACGAATGCCGTTGAAACTTAAGGGGAAGGTGTATAAATCTATAATCAGACCAGTCGTGTTATATGGATCCGAGTGCTGGGCTACGAAAGAGACGGATGAGAAACGATTACATGTGGCAGAAATGCGAATGTTAAGATGGATGTGTGGTGTAACAAGGATGGATAAGATTAAGAATGAGTATATCAGAGGAAGTTTGAAAATAGCACCAGTGACAGAGAAGTTAAGGAGTAATAGGTTAGCATGGACGGGCATATTATGAGAAGAGATGAAAGTCATATAATAAGAAAAGTTTTGAGTTTTGAAAGTGGATGGATATAGAGGTAGAGGAAGACCAAAAAAGGTGTGGATGGATAGTGTGGAAAATGATATGTGTATAAAAGGTATGAATACTGAGATGACTTTTGACACGGGAGAGTGGAAAAGAAAAACATGTTGTGCCGACCCTACTTAGGTGGGATAAGGGTAAAATGATGATGATTCACTTGCATATTACTTTTATACCACGTGACAAATAAAATCATCAACGAATCAATCCATCTTTAGGTATATATTATAATAAAGCAAGGGGTCCTATTTGTTTTGATTATTCCTTGTTCTTGACGGGCAGATCTAAACAACAGATAAATACTATTTCTTTTTCGCCGCGGATTTTAAGAACATCTTACTTCCACATTTTATCTAAGATGGTGCGACATTAGAATATTATTTTATGTATGTGGGCGTTATCATGCCATTTGTTCTTTCAAAATATCATGTAGGTAACGTGTCTTACACCTTTTTTACTTAAAATATCATTGATGCCCATAGATCGACGTTACTTGGTTACGCCTGTGAAAGAGGTTTTTCTTTTGTAAAGAATTCTGGCCTTTTATCTGTGGGATTAAATCGACCAAAAATGCTTACATGGATTTTACTTCAAACTAGTTGCCCGTGTCGGCTTCGCACAGGTCTACTAATGAAGAAAATGTGATCAAAACTTCCCTTTACAGTGCGATAATGTAATTAAACAAAATGATTACCATTACTTCGTAAACAACCAACCATAATTCTGTCAACATTTTTGAAGATCGCTCTAAAAGTCTTCTTTCTTACTTACTCACTTTTATATGGGGATTTTATAACCCAAATTTACTTACCAGCGGAATGTATACTTAATAGCATCAACACTGTCACTATCATATAGTATAGAATACAAGGCACATATTGAAAGCAAAACGTACTGCAAGACTTTCTGTCTTTGAATTGTTCTGAACACATTCCATCAATACATGATGTATATATTTAATTTTATCGTAACTGGACGTGGTTTACTTTTTCATAAAACAGTAAAACTTATTAAGAGCCATGTAACCAGAATGCAATTTTCGGTTGATAATTATTTAGTTTTTGGTCATTTTAACGTCGGATAACCACGATAATAGACGAAGATTATCTTATGAAATTCTTTTGTCTTTCCATCTAAGTTCAAAGTGGTCTTTTCAATTTTCTTACCTTTTTACATAATGAGATAAAGTTAAAGTAAATTGAAAGAGACTACTCGTTGAATAATGCGCTGTATATTTGATATAAATCAATATAATAATTATTAATCGAGAATACTATTAAAAAAATAAGAATGAATGATATGAAATCCATAAAAGTTGCAAATTAAAACAATAACAAAAAAACAACAAATATACAGAACATAAACTTTATTGAGTATAACAAATTTATCCAGTTTTGATGCTAAATTAAACACACTTTCACAAATAATACAATAGAATGTGATTTAAACTGTGTTGACTTATTTAGTCCTTTGTAAATGTAAAGAATATTAATACAGTCGTCGAAATTTTATTGTAACAATATTTTCAATGTGACAATTGCTGTGGAAAATAAAATACCTATCAGTATCACAGATGAATGGGTCTGACTGGCTGGTGTCGTGCGAACGAGCTGCACAGATGTTGTCCCCGGGCTGATTTAAACTATGATTTTGTGTACATTTCATTATAAACATTTAGATGCATGTATTTTTAAGTAATAAAATATCATGAAACTGTCGGAGTAAATTTAATGTTATCAGAATAATTAGAAGACTTTAAGAACAAAATATTATGCAATTAATATAGTTACTTTTACTTTTTCAATTAGATCTGCAAGATTTTGAAAAATAAATTGATGGTTGTTATGTGTTAATGTGGTGAGATATCGTGTTGACCGATCTAGGTTCGAATATAACAATGGACTTATTTGATAATAGAAAATGTCGTGATGAAACAACTACTCATCTTGTTATTTTCCGATACGCACCTGGCTAGCTACCACCTACAAGTTCAGAATCTGTCGGCAAGTGAACTTCAATAATCACAAATAGCCACACTTCAAAGCTTTTCGCTCATTTAAGTTTACTAAAAGTAGTTGTTAAGTGTTATCGCTTAATATCGGGAGATATTGTTGTCAGATTCCAAAGTTACAAATCGATTTAATCAGTCTTAATCATATTTATGTTCAAAGATAAAACAGAACTATTCGTAGGTATTCGATGTTTAATTTGATTAGTTACTAAATATAACTGAATTTTTACGTAGAAAAAGATTAGAGTCGGGTAGAATACACTTTTTTTTTTGTTTTTCCCTACATTACGCTTCCGTTGTGAAGTTCGATAGTCGAGACGATGCTCGGTAATTTCTTTGGAAGTCGCTGCGCCAGCATCGTACAGACTTCGACAGAAACTAATTAAAAGTGAACATTGAGCAATCTGTTTAACTTGTTCAGGCATTGATACTCTTGTAGAGGACAAACTTGTAAAGTGTCTATTCACAAAAACGCAGAAAAGATTTAAAGCGAATATTTATAATTATATAGACATATATAAAAAACAAGTATTGAGATCATTGTATATCTGGGATCGATACATTCTATCAAAATTTGATCAATCTCTATGAAAAATTGGCACATCGAAGTAGAGTTTTTATGTTATATTTATCACAATGACTCGGTGATGCTCGACTATAATATCATTTTTATTAAACTTTATATTCTGATTTAACGCGTAGATTTCTAGATCATTAACGTAATAAATTTCACATTCTGTCCTAGCATTTATTAGCGAAAAAATCATATTTTTTATCTTAAACTAACAGTGGGTATTTTTTGCAAAATATTAACACAGGCGCGTCACATCACATCAACAACGTTAAATGAAAACAACAGCGTAAAATAAGAAATAATCGCACAACTTTTATTTTAATATAATTTGCTTTACGTAACTACCACGTGTTTATTTGTAACAGACACTATCAAATTACACAAGAAACTTATACATGTTTTATGAATATTTTTTATTTGTTATCTTTGTGAAAGTTTTGTAAAACTCCTTTATTTATTTGTTTATTAAACCAAACAGGTTTGAACTATTTTCGTATGATTTATCATACGAGTTTATTTATGCACAACACGTTCAACTATTATAATAACGTAGCTATAGGATACAAAAATTGCCCAATAATGATTTGAAGAAATCATAAAAAATGCAAAAAATTAAATTTTTGTTTATCATCGACTAGCTTTTGATTGCGGTTTCGTTCACGTTAATTGTAGATTTGACTTATCCCTTGGGAACAGTTCTTTTTTCTGGGTAAAATATACCTTATATCCTCTTCAGTTGGCCAGATAATGTATAAGCAAAATTTCATAAAAATTGGTTGAGTAGTTAAGGCCTGAAAGAGTAAGGAATAAACAAAGAACATCTTATACATCGGAAATTAATTTAAATCCAACATGATAACCTATGAAAATTATTAATAACTCTTTTAGAAATCATATTTTAATTACATACAATTACTACATAAAAACGCGCTCAGAGAGGACACATACTATGTAAACTTTTTTCTTCATATATTGTATTATAAATCTCATGTAACAAACTATGGTAACACTAATCATGATATTCTGTTCTCCTTACCAATTATCGAGTTATAAACTGTAGTACAAAAATTATAAAGTAAAGAAAATTCAATAGGATATAATGAAGTAAGCTAAAGCGGTCGACGGCGACAGGCTTGGTGCATTAGCAACCCAACCGCGAGAATCGCTCTAAACCCTAACCAACAAACAGACACCAAACATTATATTACTCAGACAACTTATGTTATCGGATAAAATAATATAAGGGAATTAACCTGTGCTCAAAATATATCATCGTTTTCAACACCTTTAAAAAATACACCCAAATAATGTTGAATATTCAACAGTGGTCCAGCTCTTGGTAAGTTCTCTTTTATATTCTTGTTTTAAATTGTAAATATGTTTTCAAATTTACCTTTTAAAAATCCGTAAGCACCTTTGTACAAACTTTATACACATTTTTAAAACTATATATGTAAATAAAATTGAAGCGTCTGTTGCGGGCTGATTACACACCCATGAACCTCTTTTCTACTGGCATATAGAATATTTTCCTTACTTTACAATTTTTTCTATTAGTTCTGTGAAACTGTAGAGGCCTTGCCAGGTAAACAGTGTTGTCACTTCGAAAAAAAAACTATTTCTAGGCTTCATATCGTCACTTTTCTGTACAGGAGTTAAGCGATAAGGATAAAATTTAACACAACATTATTTAAAAAATGAATAATGTAAATGTCGAAACCTGGTAATTACAGAGAAAATATCCCAAATTGTTTGTGTGCTTTTATGATGAGAGATACGTGAGACCGTTTTCAGACACTGATTCATACTGCAATATGGAACATCCTGTTCTATTGTAATAGATTAGAATAGGTACATACTTCAAAGTCCGTGTAACATCCTGACCATTTGATTATATCTGTGGAAGTATAATAGATATTGCGAGGCATAATTATACATAACAACCACAATGTATAGACCTCATCACTATATTTAACCGCTTTGAATTTAGGCTTAAATTCGGGCTTGGCCATAATATCGTTAAAAGTTTAATACAAAAAAAAAGTTGAAATATTATTGTAGAAATTCAAAATTGGCATTTATTTATCCCTATGTTCTTTCGATGTTATATGCATATAATATAATATATATTTATATTCTACGCAGCTATATTTAGAGTTGTTAAAGAGTTTAGCGAGGGCTGCATGTGTGGGATCTAACGTTTTTGGATCGTTGCTATAATAACAACTAAATAATAAGCTGAAAAAGCAACGAAGCCGTTTTCACGAGAACCAACTAGTATGCGATAAAAGCGAGCAATCAACCACACTGTGGAAATTTATATTATACTATACTGCAGATTGTTATATTATGCTTGAATAAGAGGGTTATATTTTATTTCTGTAACATATTCTGTCAACCATGTCAATCTTGAAGGATTCAGGTATTAAACTCAGAAAACCTGCAGAGTTTTGGAAATAATAACAAATTTATTATCATATATACAACTAGTCTCAGTAAGCACTTTTATTCTCTATCAATCTGTGTTTTTCGAATTCCTTCCAAAGTAAATAAAAACCACTTCCGACCATAAACAAAATTAAAAGAAAAACTAGATATTGAAACTCGTCCCACGTCTTACTGCCGATATCGTGTTCTCATTATACAAAAATCACTCTATAGATATTAATAAACAATACTTACAGCTTCCATATATTAAACGAATAAGAAAGTACAGGAACAGCAAATATTGATACAAGTATTTTGTGGTCAGTAGACATGATAATAGCAAAATGCTTCCTGACGAAAGTAGGAAGAATATATCAAATAAATTATTCACGATAAATTTCTGCATACTAATACCCCTGTCAACAAACTACCTATTTTTTAAAACAGTTTCATCCAAAAACCTTGAACGTTCATAAGTTTTATAATCAACATTCGGGTTATTATACTTGACGCAACTTATATAAGCTTAAACTGTAAATGTGTACACTGCAAAGTAATAACTATCGATTTGATAAAATACACCCCCGACTTTCTCATTTGTTGATATAACAGTGAAATAGTTGAAACTTTAGAAAGCGTTCTTGGTTGTCGCAATCAAGCTTCTGGTGAGAGGTCGCTTAGCAAGTCACATTGTTTCAAAGGCCTTTGGTATGTACCCTTACCAATTCAACGCGTTTTTTTTCGTTTCATTAGCTTTGTTTTAGAAACTTTTCGCTTTTGATTTTATAGCTTTGATGTCCTGATTGTTGTTGACCTTTATCAGAAGATGAAAGCAATTCTAAACAATGACTTTATTTTTACCACAAAACCCTCTGTAAAAGATTTTTCGTTCGATACAGATTTAGAAAAATAAACTATTAATTGTGTAAACATGAAATAGTTTAATCAGATCAAATTGCACCATAAAGGATAAATTCGATGAAAGAGGTTTTGTTAGATTTAACATCGAAAACACACATTATATGCATGCATATTTGATGTTCGATTTTACGCTTTAGGGATTCAGTTTCGGTCACCGAGATAATTCGTGTATGAAACTGAACGATGATTTCCGCATTCAGTTCCCGAGCCGATATACGTCTATACGTAATATATATAATACGCAAAGCGCACGTTACTCTATAGACAATTGTGTACTATTGATTATTTTAAACCGTTGTATATTGAGAAATGTATAACCGTATACATTTTTTGCTTTTTAAAAACTATACATTTTTTTTAACTTTATAGATTTTGAGGTTTGACCACAATCTTATCTGATGTTAAATATTGATCAAAGATGGTAAATACGCTGATACTATAGGAGTACTGGTTATGATCTGCAGCTTCCGGAACACACCAACAGATGCTTGGCGACAGAATTTCAACTCGAGGGTGGTAGCTAGTACCATTCCCTATACATATAATACATAAATGTTATCCTTTGTATTAAAATGTGTAAAATCATACGTACTTAAAAGGAAAGATTTCAATTGCAACTTCAAGCTGCAAACATAGTTTTTTTTTACGTGGATGCTAGTATAGTTAATGCTATTTGAAATTAACTAAACGTAATGTAAACCTATGTCAATTTTTTTGCTACAATAGATATTTATTACCTTGTTTTTAACTTTTAAAACGTTTTTGCGATATTTACATCTTCTTATTGACACATTTATTTATAAATATATGTTTGTCGTGTCGCAGACCATTTTATTTTTAGTGGTATAATAGGGGGACACGCCGATATAAGTTTTTCTGACGTTTAAATTAATTTATGTAAAATACTTGCCAGAGTTATTAAAAAAAGAAGGATATATGTTCTTATTTTAAATCAGTTTGTATACTAATTTGCTGTATTATAAATTATAGGAAATCTGCTTATTGAACTAAATTACAAGAACAAAGAACAGTAAGTGCTTATAACCATCACTATAGATTATTTTCTGAACGGTAGTTTACATATTTAGGAAAGGTCTTTTTAGGGTTATTATTAAAATAAAGCTAAATTGAATTTAATATTTAAATAAAAGCATAATAAAGTCGTATCTATTAAAAAAAAAATATACGTATATTATTTAAGGCGAGGCGCACCGTGTGCTCCTGCGCTGATCGCCTGAACAAATCGGGTGAGTGCCATAAGCGGTTCCCTTAGTAGTCTGGTGAATCTGTAGAGGCCAAAGTGCCAACAGGGTATGTCAGTTCAAAAAAACAAATAAACAAAGTAGATCTAATTACTTACCTTCAGAATACATATTAATAAAATTTCATGCATATCAAATTATTTCAAATACAACTGTAAATAATAGAAATGCATATGTGTTTTAATATAATAAGCGCAAAACATGTTTACAGACATTCAAAAGGAAATGTTTGTATTTACTCTGTAAGTTTGCTCGAATGAGGTAATAATATAAATATTAAAATAATATTGCGCACACATCTTAGAACAATTCTTAGGTGCTGAATTATTCAGATGCTATGAGGTATTCGTAGCTGGCGCCCACCTCGGCTCCAAATATACTTACATTTCTATACATGAGTGCCAATTTGTTATTTCCACCTCGAACGTCTATTATCACTCATAATAAAAGTAATTGAGAAGTAATTTAATATACATACCCAAAACTTAAACTTTCATTTTTATCAAAATACCGTCAGAATTTCATCATTTACTTTGAAACTTATAGGCATATACCGATAGATATATTTGTCTAAGTATATAAAGTTGATAAAAGTTTGTATTATTTTGGCGAGGATGACTAGGCAGTGACAAGTCTAACAAGGTCAATTCATTTGAAGTATATCAAATGTTTTGGGTGTACAAAGTTTTTTATTTACGAACCAGCTGGACACCGATATGTTTTTGTGAAGAGGGTGAAACTAGTTTATAAAAACTCTTTGTTTTATATAATTATCAACATAACATCAGCCTGTAAGACACCCACTACAGGAAGAAAGTAGTCCTAATAACCACGGCAGCCCGCGACGTATTGCCGGTTTCAATCTCTGAGAAATCCACAGTTCTATAATTTTCCCACGTACGGTGGTGCTACAAGAACATGACTCAGGCTCAAGTTTCCTCCCAATGTTTCCTTCACCGTCAGCCTATAGTGTTACGAATTTAAATCAATAAATGTACTCGATTACCGTAAAATTCGTAGATACCATACCACTGGTCAAACTGCATCGACCACCAAGATTTATTGTAATGACGTCATTACTACGTAATCCCTATCATATTTTTATCGATTTTAAATTATCTAAGCGCCTATATTGTTATAATATTGAATCTAAATATTACTCTGAAAACTCTATTTACTAGTGAAAGTTTCGTCATTTAACCGTTTCAGAGAATTTTAACAACAATCAAACGGTTCAACTTTATTTATACCTATGTATAGATATAATATACTACTACTATAATATCTCAGAAATGTATACATAAAATATAAATGGTTTTCCAAATAATATTCTATACAGTTGATTCGTTATCATAAAAGAGATTCTATTACAGAACTGTTATATTATATGGATTTTTAAGGGGCTTCAGTTTCGTTTTGTTATATTTTCTTTTCATCGCAAAATTTTCCTATTTTATTACATAATTGATTATTACATGTTACAATCATATTCTTTCACATAAGTGAAGTTCAAAAGTAACAGAATATGAGCTAGAATTTATTATGTTGGCAGTATCGCCGCAAACTCTGGTACCCGCGCTAAAGTGTTACGTTATAAAGGTTCCGTTTGGTAAAACTCACTGGCTCATAAGGATTTTCAATCCTTTTCTCGGGGGTGACGACCTATCATTGTATCATTTATCGCTGGTTCTGCTTAATTTTGGTAATAGGTAGCTAAAGATTACTGTTGACACTACTTAACGTTTAGTAAACTATACGTAAACAGGAATGCTATTTACTACCTTGTAATAATTAAAAAAATAATAATTTATATGTATGTTATCGTTTAAGCTTGAAAGTAGTTAATGTACATATTATCCAACTAATTTGTAGATTTACTAATTTGCTCCGTTATCGTACGGAATCAAGAATTTTCTATATTAGCATACCACCACAGAAGTTCCACGCTTATTTTATCACAAATCCAACGTAACCTAATCAGTAACAAGTCGGTACTGGTTTACAATAAAAATAGTAGGATATAACACTCACCGACATATGACCGAAAGTAGCGCAACAGTATTTTAAGCAATTGTTCTGAACATTACAATATTAAAGCATATATTTTTTATGAATCTAATTTTGCGGTAATTGTAAAGATTTAAAAATCTACTATGTAAAGTCGAACTTAAGCTACCGAAATGAGAAATTAAACAGATTTCGTCGTTGTAAAGGCTCACCCTAGCTAAAATTCACATTACATAAATATTCTGTTAAATAAATTATTCGTGCATTATGAAAACCGTATTGGCAATGACTTTATTGTTAAATGCGGCTTTTACAATGCATAATTAAAACGAAATCCCTCAAATTATGCACACACAAACATAAATAAATAATGAAATTGTAATTATAATGGGTCGCAGCAGGGATTTACTGCGTATCAGATTGTCCGAAAGTAAAATGGAGTCACGTCGACAATACGCGGCACCATGCCTTGCGATAACGTGGTGTTCAACATCGCTCGGTAGCAGCCGTGAGGCGTGAGGGATGTCAGCCTCATATTTAAACTTTTACAATGGCACGGACCCACCGCGCCGCCTGCATAAATCACCCGGCTTTCCTTCACACGTCTCGCTTGAATTTAAATAGGCCTCTACGTACTTTCTCTAGTGATTTAGGATCTACTTACTATAACATCAGCGGTTTTTACATTCATTATCTTTCTGATTTATATTTAACTAGCTCTTAATCCATAGCCTCTTTGATATGGAATTTGAGTCTGTATCCGGGATCTGAGAGCTCACGAAATAAATAACATTAACTAGTTAAAATTTTCAACTTAGAATCAGGTTTTGAATGTACACAATAGAAACAAAATTTGTTCAGTAAACAAAATTTCTATTCATTAACGAATTCTAGATCCACGATAAATTTAACGTATTTAAATAATTAATATTTTAGAAAATTTCTGGCTAAGTCTCATTTAAATTGTTACGGTAATCGTTTATAAAATAAGAATATAAAGATGTACTATAGAGATGTGCTTGTGCCCAGAGTTGTCAACTTTAACTTTAACTAACTTAATGATACGTCCAAGCTTCAAAAAGCAAGCCTTAATATAATTTTATTTCTCATACTGAATGGAAAGAGCTAACGTTGAATGAAAGGAAACTACATTAAATATTGAAGACTTTACTCACATTTTAATCTCGTGTACGTTAATACTTAAACTTTAAGCCAACTTTTAATGAAAGAGTTGTCTTTGATTTTTTTAAGTATGTATTTATTATCGCAGGTTAGCTCCTATAGTAAATAGCATAATATTTTATGGCTTACATTTTTATCCGGAGCTCACACTTAAATCTTACTCAAGCCTTGATTTTATTACCTTTTTTTAATTCCATAAAATAACATCCCTATAGGCGCTAAGGGCATGTTGTATAATGATTTATAATACACAATGAGTCAACGATCTCATCCCGAAGGTAGGTACGAGATTAATAATCACCATGATAGCCCAATATTTAATGGTTATTTTAATCGCCCAAAAAGCGCATAGTTTTATTACATACCCATGTACGGTGGTACTTTAACGACATTTTTCAGCTACATGTTTTCTTCCAATGTTTTCCTTCACTATCAGCCGATACCTGTTATCAATTCGAATGAGAAAATGTATGCGGATTCCGGAAAATTCGTTGGTACTGCTTGGAGTTCGAAGCTGCAAACATCGAATAGATATTCCATCGGTTAAACCACTGAACTACCATGACCGTTATATGAGTTATACTCCGGATATTCTCGAGGGTTCCAACTAATCTTTAATTGTGATGAATATTATATTTATAATAATAACTTTATCTCCATAAATAAAAGCGTGATAATATGTAGTAAATTTTATTACTAATTGGACCTCATGCCAAAATCAATAAAAAATTATATGAGTCATTTACAAAATTAGTATAAAAAAATTACGATTCGAAAAATAAGTACCGGTGTGTTTGATGCATTGGAAAATATTCTCTTAAACACAGTAAATGGGGTGTAAAATCATGTATGTCCCAAAATTATGAAGTTAGAGACATGTAATTTAATACCGGCGAAATCGCTTATACAAGCTTAATTAAAACGTGTAGGTTTACGGTGACATGTAACCCGGCAATACAATAACATACAAACACAAAAGCAACGATCCCTTACTAATCTACTTACAGAGTCTTCTTCTTTATAAACAACGTTATCAGTGTTATACATAACTTGTTTGTGTTATTTTATGTAGTCATTCTAGTGGTCAACTATATCGACCAACAGTCGAAATTCGACTATATTTAATAAAAAAATAATTACCATGTTGCTCAGGTTTGTTTGCCAAAAAGTCTATAAATAGAGACTTACAATTTAAGGCTTTAAATCATCGATGGTAAGGAAAAAAGCTGTGCCCAATTATTATTGACAAAATTAAAGCACGTCGATAGCTGTCAAACAAAAAAGAAAAGATAATCGGTTAAAAAAGACAGGAGAAAAGGGTACTGAACCCGTATGTTATATCTTCGACCATTTAGTTGCAAAATATTGATATGTATCTCGATACCTTTATCACAGATGTAATAGTGTAGCATACGCACCGCCGAAACAGCATAGACGTATGGTGGCTTTCTGCTACCCTGGGTAAACCCAAAAGGTCTTACGAGAACTTTTAAGAATTTCCGTTCAGATCCAGCTAACAACAATAAGGATACAATGTACGTACCTCGAGATCTTCCACACACTGACCGCCGAACTTCCACGACTTTACATGTGATGATAATTTTGGGTTTTGGAACTGCTGAATGATGTGATTGATGTGTTGAATGTGATACTTCGCCGAATAATGAATATTATTTTTCGGTAAAAAACGATATTGAGGTCCGTCACGATTCTTCGATTCACACAGTCAGTTGTTATGTTTTCTTTTTTATTATTGATGTTCACTTGCATGACAACCAAAAATATGGCGTCTCGATATTGTTACTAACTGAGATCTGAACGTCAATAGTATATTCGTATAAAGAGTTTTTGTTATATTTTGATAACGATACAAATAGAGAGTATAATAACGATAGACATCAGAATAGATAAGATAACCAGGGGAAATAGAAGAAATCCACATATCTATATAGGTATATACCGTGTCGGTATATTTGAGATCGATAAACTTTAACACTGTTAACCCATCATCGATCATCGAGCTGGTACACCTATATGTTTTTTCATGGAGAATGTTTTTATGCTGTCTATCGTACTATATCCCGCCACTAGGTGGCACTGTGATACTATAAGTTCTGTTGTATTCAACCGATCGTCATGAAGATTGACATGTATGCCTCGTAACGTATTTATTTTATATAATTAAAGAAATGTATACCGTTTCATTTCCCTTATTAATTAGTTAGAACTAACGATCTCCGATTCGATATTTGGAGAATGTTTACGAATATCCCTTTTGGTATAACGGAATTATTTATTACAACATTAATTTACGTACT
The DNA here is from genome assembly GCA_035772565.1 of Antheraea assamensis. Classification (NCBI taxonomy): domain Eukaryota; kingdom Metazoa; phylum Arthropoda; class Insecta; order Lepidoptera; family Saturniidae; genus Antheraea; species Antheraea assamensis. The sequence goes on along the minus strand of JAQQSE010000064.1, from coordinate 8,336,626 downwards.
TTTATATTTTTCGTAACTCGTGTCACGTAAAATTATCTACGAAATTAATAGATTTTTGTTAGAAAGCAGGCAATCAATAAATACGATGCACAACTGTATGGTATTTGTGGATCAAGGTAATTGCCTTATTTGCATTGTTTCTCTCCACAAATGTAGTTTGTCAGGTTACAAGATCTTCTGTTATATTACTAGCTCCAAACATCCGCTGTACGCGTAAGCCCGCAACGAAATAGACCCGCCCGGATGCAATGTGTTAATAAGAAATATGTCTGAAATTGCGGACACAGCTAGTATAATATAACGATAAAGATACCGAGATAGTAAACCAGACTGAATAGGACAGAATAAATCAGAGTATACAATATACTATCTAAATATTTTTTTAAATACCTGTGTAAATACAAGTAAGTCTGTCTCTGATTTCTCTGAAAGATTAAAAAAAAATCCTACGCAACTTTAAGTCCATATCTATTGAATCGGCTCTTTAAAGTTCTTTAATAACGTTTGACATACTCTGAGCTAATTTGAAATATTAATTTTGCTGAAAAGTAATACATTAACGGCTGAGAAATTTGTATTTATTGTTAATATATTTCAAATTTTCTACGAGCTCAATTCTCGTAGACAGTTGTTTAAACTGAAACCCGTCTTTGTATCCACTTATGAAGACAATACTCATGCATAATGTATGAATGGTACCGCTAGCAAGCCATCTGATCATCCGATAACGTTGCCCTTGTTTACTCGGGCCTCGCTAATCTTGTCTTCGGAATTTTAACAAGATTTGACTAATATCTTTGTCCCTTGAATTTGCGTATCTATTTATTAAGTTTCCAAGTGTCTTCTATAACCCAAGTATTATGTAAAAGTATGTGAACTGTTTTGACCTTTAAAACAAGACAATTATGGCTACGACATTTTAAGTCCATATAAATAACACTGAATCAGGTTAAATACAGGTGCGGATACAAAATTCTACCCGATTTCTGCCCGCTTCGTGAGGCATAAAAAAAATGACAAAGGGTAAATCTACTCCAAAAAATAAGGAGCCTACTTCGAAAAATACCACATCCAATAGCTGTAGCTCTATGCCGATACGATTGACGTACCTAATTGAGGGTAATTAATTTCTCTAACAATACTTCCCAAACAAGTACAATATAGGGGACCACGGTTAGATGGAGCGTCAAACTGTGAACGGTTAAGCTATACAACATAGAGGAGTATATATACTTAGAATTAAAGTCAAAATATAAAATTAAAAAACTAATGTGTCATAATATATTGCCCTTAATTAGAAGTAAGTTTAAATCAGCTATAGACAATACATCTACCCAATTATGTTCGGTTACATTAATAAATATGTGAATGATTTTTTATTGAAATTGTCTATTTTTCCATTTTAATGTATTTCTTATTTTAGTTACATTCAAACTAATTAATATAAGTATTATTATACGTTTTTCTTTAATGCAATATCTCCGATAATAATAATAGAAATCTTCTAGGAAAACACACATGTGAATTCTAAATATATAAAATTGTTATGTAACTTGTTACATATTATACAAATTTCGACTACCTAACAGTAATGATGTTTAAATCAACTTTTTTTAATATTGTAATAATGTTAAATGAATGCACTTAATATGTTGCATGTACATAACATAATACAAAGTACTCCTGCTTTATCACCGGTTAGCACTAGATATTTGGCAAAATTCCAGCGCATAAGCTTCCAGAGTTGTTTGAAAAGTTGATTAAATACCTTTTCGAGAGTGTACAGTCAATTACTAACATACTTTAACTACAATCACGTTCACAGTATTTTGGCACTAGTTTGTTCGTTAATCAAAACTGAATATATTAGATATAATAACCGATAAATTGGAGCATAATAATAATCATTAATTATTGTAATAATTTATAACTTCCACACTATAAAATTACATCTCACGAATATTCAGTGAATTTGTAGTTATATTTCGCACTACTAAACTACTAAACACTAATAAATCTTGTTCAAGTGTTAAATGTAAATTTCGAAAGCTGGAGGCAAGTTGAATAATCGTAAGTTAACCACAACGACAGTCGTTGTCCAAGACGTCGCGTCGCGTCGCGCTCCATTAATGCCGGTCCGATACACTTGTAATGAGCCCAAAACTAACTTTTATTGTCTGTTAGGAATGGGATTAATTGTGATAGATGATATTCTTCTTCCCTCAGATTCAGGACTAGCGGAATCCCTCTTGTAATGTATATTGAGTAAATTCAGTGAACGCTTATCCCTTGCGTATGTTATTTCCAACTCTACGTTAAAATACATTTAATGTTCCACAGAAACGTCTCGTTTGCCGCATTCATTTCTCGTCTAATGAAATGCGAGCATCAGTCTCGGCGACTGAAACTTTTTATTGTAAATCCCAGATGAGAGGCACTTTTTTGAGGACATGTCGCGTTTATGAAAAATAGTAGTGTTTTGCATTATTCATTTTAAAAACGCGACATTTATTTTTCTTCTATTTAACTTTTATAAGACTAAAATCAATACACGAATTTTATGTCAATGTGAAATATTAACTAAAGCATTATTGAGAGTATTAGTAAAAAAAAATATGCTTAGAAAACATCCTGATATAATATGCATGCTTAAAAGAAAACAATTGTGGTAGCTTAAACCAAGGACAATATCACACAATGTTATTTAATCATTTGTATTGTTTTATATTGAGAGTTTTACATTAATTACTAACTATACCAGAAAATATCTCAATACCGCTTTTAAATCTGTAAAATTCATTTAACTAGCGGTCCTTCAGTGATTGACATTCCAACATAATTAAGAGCATTAAGATTATTTGTTATTATTGTTTGTATCACTTTTTGGCCCATTTAATGGTAAAATTTGTATTGACTATAATACAAATATTGAATATTTTAAACATAAATAGCGTAAAGTATAGCGTGACGTACACACTTTCAGATAACGACTTAGACTAATTGATGGTATGAAAAAAAAACTAATACCAAAATTTGATTGATAACTCTAAAGCAGGTCAATACCTATTAAATAAAGAAACTCGTTTGAGAAACTGAGGAGAAAGATGTACTTATTTATTTTTTCTCTGACTATTTAGCTTATCTATCTTATATATAAATTGCTATATTAATAATGCTATATTGTATAATGAATTGCTTTTCGTTTGTCTCGCTAAAAGTCGAGGATGGCTGCACCGATTTGGCTAATTTTTATCTTGAAATATTTATGGAAGTTTAAACGATGAGAAACAAATAATAAGTAAAGGAAAATACTAAAAAAAAAACAATTTAATTTTCAAATACAAAATGTCCCTAGCTATGAAACATTTGATGTACTTTTGTCATTTTGGAAATAAAAAATTGTCACCAGTTTGTCAAATATTTATAGGAGCGTTCAAAAATTTGTCTAGTTTTATAGCTGTAGTATGAGGTCCGATCTCTTTGGTCTATTTTGTTGGAATACAAAACAGTTCTGTTTCAGAAATAAAAATGGTACATGAGAAAGCTTTAAATTGATGAAGTGCATAACTGTGTTGCATATATAATGTAAATAAAAATGTTGTATTAAGTTATGACTACATTTTACACAAATATATGTAAGTGAGATGAAGTTCACTGGGTCATCTAGCATATAGATATATTACTGATAAATTCTTATGTAAATATTCAGTACAATAATAACAGAAATATAATTGAAACAAGTTATAGTTAAACTTAAGAGTATTTTTCGAAATGGTGACGCAATCGTTTATTTGACATTGGTAAAAAGCATTACGACCCAAACTAAACACATTTCGTACCCATAACGTTTTCACAACCTCTGAGAATCCCACATATATGGCAATCGACAAATAAACTCAGCTTTTCCTTATCCGTACAAAATGAACTGTTTTCATCTCATATTACCAAGCGTGTAGTGCAAAAAATGTTTTCGTAAGATATACGGCAAGACTAGGCTCTTTCACTAAAACGTGTGAAAGTAAAAACACTTAAAATAAATGTGTGTCGTCTAAAGTGATTTGTAGGCGCGATAAGGCTGATCACAGAACTTTGTATCACAGTCTCCTTTAGAAAAATCGTCAGGCTCGAGGGATGACGTGAGGTCACGTCTGCTCATTGACAGTGACATTTTGACCGAAAGCCCACTTCCACTAAAACACACCTAGCACAGACGATCTCGTAATTTCCGCTCCTCCGAACGACACCCTTGGTATTTGAGTTAGTCTATAAAAATTTACCGAAAAAGTTCAATATTTTACTTTTTGTAACCTTTATTTTAACGTGTAATATTATACAGGTCTGTAATTTTTTTAATACATACTATTTATTATCTTTTTATTGTGAGGTGAAGAGGCTGATAGATATATTCAATTTCGCGAAAATCAAAATTAAAATTTTCACAAAACACACAGTATGAAAAAATATACCAATCAAGAATCCACGATGAAATTAATTACGAAATGAGTATATTGCACATTTCAATAATATATCTAAAGTAATATAATTTTGTAATAATAATTACCTCATTTTCATTTATTATAAAGAAAGGTATGAGATATCTGAAAAATATATTTTTTAATGTAGAATATATAGTACAATATCAACTGAAATTAAATCTGCATTTATTTTTTAATTATTTTTTTAATGTTGTTTTGCAAACAGTAAATTTAAGATATGTATTATGCCGTGAACTATTTTTTCTAACAAATGTTTTTCAAATTTTATTTGCATGTAACTTAAATCAACGTTTTTTTTAATATCCATGATCTTTATCTAGAATAATAAATATAGTAGTTTCAACATCCGCTTCTGAGCTTCAGATTTCCTGTCTGATAGCGACAATCGCACACCTCTCTAAAGACGCAAGTTTGCAAAATGAATAAGCTGTCCAAAAGAACGACATTTCTGTTAAAAATTATATTGTTCAGTGACTTTTATCTTATAATCTAGAATTTCTCCTCTCTCTCTATAGAAAAAAAATCTTTGCATTCATTTGATAATCTGCTATGCATGCATTCCATGCATCGTTCTTTTAACTTCTCTTATTTTAATTCTTCTTTCATAATATACATTGCAAAAACTTGAAACACATCGTTTAATATTTTGGCAATAACTTTTTTCCTTTTTTCACACAAAATCTTTCACTCTGTGGTTACACGATACAAAATATTATTTCTTATTTCTGCTTTCTTTACGTTTATACAAAGAAAATAAAGGTATTCCTCTTTCTACAAACACTTAAACCAAAGAAAATACATAATCATAAAAGTAAGTATTATTTTTATGACAATTATAATAAAAATATAATATTTGTGTTCTATACAGATTCAATATAAGTTTGACTTTCTGACTGTATTTACAAATACATCCAAATAGGTTAAATTCAGAATAGCTTATTGCACAAATAACATAAAAAAAAAAACAGATAATCTACGGCTACGACGAAGACCATAACAAGGACAACAGAAAGTACTTCAGTATACTAATCCTTGGGGTTGGATGGATCTGAGTTGATTGTGTAGATAATCTGAATCACGAACCAGTTTTACTTTTCACTGAGTAAAAAACTGAAACGTTTGCGTATTTACCATCTTTACCTATATTTTACTTACAATACTCTAAAAGCTTGCGACATAATGTACTTACTCTAAAAAGTCTATCGCAAGTGATTTACCGCAGTGGTCTGTGGACAGCCGTTTCATAGAAAATTCCTTTTCAACGAAAGAAATGCCGTGTATTCTGACGTGTTTCTGGTTAAATTTATGTACTTCTGTTTATTCTCCTTACAAATGGCAATTAAAAGTCGCTGGAGGCTTTCTACAGTTCGGATACAAATCTGACATTTTTATTTTTCCGTCTTTCGTCTTTTGATGGGATCTTTGATTAGTTTGAAATACGAATCTCGGTGTTTAATTGAAGTAAAAGATTATTTTGAAATGTACCTTCTAAATATTAACAAGAAATCGGGTTTTAAATAGATCTGTAAACATTTTACTTGAAATATTTTACGACAATTGTTCTTTGTTCAAAGGAAACCTAAAATAGGTTTTTTTATTTGAGTCAAATATAATCAGATACCAAAAGATTTGTATACTATATCTACGTACGTAAGGTAGGAAGGAGCTTTTCAAGTGTAATTGACAGGTTTCAACGATGGCGAATTTCAATAAATTTCTCTCTAATTGTACTTGGATTATGAAAAAAAATATTTTAAGAAAATCTGGGTAATATCATAATATTCCCAGCCAGCGTGAAATTATGAAACTATAGATTTCTTAGAATGTGAATTTCTTTATAACTAGGATTACGATAATTAATGTCGCGCCTTTGCTCATCGAATGGAGATCCAGTTTTAAATTAAAATTGTGAAGAATTAATCTTCTTTTATACTTTAATAAAGTGCAATAATGATAATTTTATTACATTCTAACACAAAAATATATGTAATAAAGATGAAAATTCCAATCTTAAATCAGTTCATTATTAAAGAAGGAGCCGCAGTCCCTTTTTCGTAACGGGCATAGTAACATTTATACAAAAATAACTCAATACAAACCTGTTAGCGTATAAGCATTGATGTAGTGTTTTGCATAATAAAATGTTGCACAGTGATAAGGTTTTTTATAACTAACGCGTTTACCATCTGAGACAACATCTCATTTAATATCAGGTGATATTGTAGTCAAATGCTAAACCTAATAAAATAAGAAACGTCGGCACAAAGGGAATTAACGCGGGTCTTATTATAGACTTATTGTTTTCAAAAAACTGTATTATATGAAGTATTATACTTCATTATGCACCGACAATTAACTGCTTATTATTATACATATACAATTTAGACATCATCAAAATCATGAGCTCAGCGTCCCATGCCTTGACTCAGCAATTCTCTAACTTAATAAAGAAGTTCACATATAGACTGTGAATATCTATGGGGCTCGAAATTTTATCACTTTGTTTCATTAACATCGTTTTCCTTTTATCTGATACGGTATTACTTTTTGGTTTTGTAAACAAGTGGGTTTTTAAAATCCAACATTTGATTGAGAAAGCTCCACTGTATCACTTAATTCTCCTGCAAAGTTGCAGAGCTTGCAATATAATTTTCCAGTTCCAAGGGTTCCAAGGGTAGTGACGTGATATGAAATGAACTCATGCCATCTTTCTACTTCATATCATAAAAAGTACAAAAATATGATTGAAGCTATTATGATTATAATAATGTTAAAATGAGCTGTACGAGGGCAACATTAGTTTTATGAGCGTAGTATTACCGTTGTAAAAATGAGTAAACTTTTTGCTTGCTACCTTGCCATTATCATGTATTTTATATTGGTTCACATTTTATTAAACCCTTCGCAATATTTGAATTTACTACGAGATTATCTATATTAAAAGTAAATTGTGTTGAACGACGTTATCTTGTAATTGAATGCTTATTAAATCGAAGTATATTACTAATTGGGACGCTCTTCTTGTCAAGTTACAAATATTTATATCATGTAGAAAGATTTGTAGGTAAATTAATTTGTAAGTTAACAATAATATCAATATTTATATTGATACCACCAAAGATTTTTTTCTGAACTCACGTTAAGTGTAATTGAATATACTAGATAGGACTCAGATCCACAAGTTCGACTATTGGAACACATGGAAGGGTAATTTTATTAAAGAATTATAATAAAATATTTGTATTAAAGAATGTTCCTAATGTACAATGTCTATTTAGTTAATAATATATTTTGATCGAATAACTTTGAAATAGTGTTAAATAAAAAACACGAAATATGAAAATGTTGAAGATTGTTTTTAACTTTTATTTTATAGGCCTGACCTTGAGTTTTTACAAAATAAATCCACCATTTCAGCATATATTTACGATTATGGATATTTTTCGTTTAATCTACCTTTAGTTAATTACAGTACCAATAACAAATTACTTGGCCAATTGGCCCCCGTGGCCTAATATATAACGCGATATTACGTATAACCTAGTTGGAGGCCAAGACTTCGTTTTCGTGAAAACGCTATGAGTTTATCTGCATTGATTGTGGATTGTCTTTTAACATTTATTATACTTAATTATTTAATATACCAATTTCAAGTTACTTCTGTTCAAATTTGATTATTATTTCTTCAGTGGTTTATAGAAAATCAATAATATATGTAGCAAGACAATACCGTAGTACTTTTAAAATGTTGCGATATTTGAAATTCTGATTGAATAAAAGCTATCTAAATTGTACAATATCCGTTACATACTCACCGTCTTCTATTTCTTAGTACACACCCTCATATTGTAAAACCAAAATTGCAACAGCTTTGCAGGTTTTCAGTATAACAATGAAGCGTATCATCGCGTACTTTGAGAACCAGTGTCAATACTCTTACATATGGTTAATAATATAAATGAACTTATTGTACACATAGTAAATAGCTTTTCCAAATAAAAATGTAAGTCTCATTGTGATATAGTACGACAAAAAATGTATGTCTAGCTGATATCGATAGACGCAATCTACACAAGATTTTTAGTCATTCAACCGATATCTGCTTATTACAAATGAATGATGAACAGGATTATCTACGGTATATTGCTCTGTACGCGTTGTTGCACTGGATAATTAATTCGTTTTACCTAGAATACTTTATAGATGATCTGAACGGTCTGAGTTCAGATATTGCGCATTCATTTACTGTTAGTACAGAAAATAAACTCCCATTAAAATATATGCACTATGAAAATAATTATCTGACCTTTATAAAATAACCTAGCACAAGTACACTTTACAGAAAATTTTATATAATAAACAGTTAAGTTGTTTTGTTTGAGATATTTGATTTTAAAAATAAAATTATTATTTTTGATTTTGATATTATTATTATTCGTTGTAAACGTAAAATCAACATAAAAATTAATGTTAATCGGTTAAATTATTTGGTAATAATAATTTACTATGTGTTTTTTGTAAGACAATTACACTTATAGCTATTCTAAATATAAGTATTTCTTCATATCTTCAAGATATCTTTCTCGTTAAACTCATAATGAGATAATACATATCAATAAACCAACCTTATAATAACGCGACTTACTCGCATAGAAATACTTCCAGAGATTACACGGAGACCCAAAATGAAAGCAATTCTCCTACATTCATGGCCAAAGTGAGGTCCCTTATACTTGCACGGACGCTTATCTACAACCGTGGCAGTCATTACTTGTAATGGAAATCGAATTACTATTTAACCAAGATAAACGAAAAACGTGCAGCTATAACAAACCTAAGGAACAAAAAAATACAAAGTTAAGATTCGTCTATATTTAGCTGTGAATAGAATTTCATTGAAAATCAACGCAAATGATAATTGATGGCGATTATTACAATCATTTTATGAATGCTTGGTATGTAAGATAAAATAAGTAATAATATAAATATACGACAATAAAAGACATATTAATACGTCCAACAACAAATAAATATATAACATTTAAAGAACACAAATTCTATACCTAATATAATATGTAATAGATACCAAGGAAAACCAACATAATCCTATTGGATTATATGCCTTTCTGCTAGATATGGATTTATATAGAAAAATATTTCAGTAATACAATATTATAAGCCCGATGCCAAAACGAGTAAAAAACAGTGTTTTCAACAAAATTTGCCAAATAATACCAAAACCAAATTAAATAAAGTGAAAATTTAGTTCATTCTCGTGAGGTTTGAATCCATAATCTTCTTGTTAATAGGCCTACAGGGAAGAAGCCAAGCTTTTGAATAACGAAATAAAGGGATATTATACAGTACACAAAAATAAACCAACAACGTTGAGACGATAATTATGTACCTACAATCTTTTCTTACACAGAATAACCCAATACTATTATTATAGGATAAAGTAGTTCAAGAAAATATTATATTTAGAATATTATAATATACTTGTTTACCGATTCCATGTTTTTTGTTTTTGTTTTGTCATCATAATTATTATAATATTATAAATGCTAATATCTGTGTGTTTGTTATATTTACACGCTTTTACTATTTAACTAATCATCGTGAATATTTGTATACACGTTGTCAAGGATACAGAAATACATAGGGCACTTTATATTAAAAAAATGTACTGTTCCAGAGAAATAAGTCCCATCTACAATATCTTATATTCTATCTTCTATATATTATACGAGATGAAAACCTTTGTACCCTTTATAACACATTGGAGAAGTGTAAATTTTGGCATAGTTAAAGTTCATATGACATCGAGTACAGAAACATGAAATTTATACATATGTTACATTAAATTATATAAAACAATATTTGTTCACGTTCAAAAACACTGTAAAATTAACAGAGTATATGCGGTGTTAGTTCGGAGTGAATGCAGAGTGGATAATTTGTAATTGATTTAATCCCCCCGGCAATGAAATCTACTCCAAGAGGGAGTTTATTTAGCCTGTGGTCAAACTGTCGCACAGTGCAGAGATTGTATAAACATTGTACAGAATTGATTGTAGAAATATTATTGTATAATAGTTTATATAGTACCTTTTCACAAGAGAAACTCGATAACATTCGAAGTTAAAACTTTAACAAAATACGACTGAGTTTCAACCACTGGACCACCATTAGTTCTTATAAATATTTGATTCGAATGATGCGAAACCAAAGTCTCTTGAAATTGTGACGTCAAATTTTCTTTTTTTTCTCTTAAACAATCTATGAAGTAGGTGGCTACGCACGTCACACTCTAAAGAAAGGCAACGATTTTTCATACTGTTGTTGTGTGCTGAAGTGTGAAGTTTCAGCTTTATTAAGAGTCTAACGTAGATATATTTTGGTTTATCGACTCTTTCACGCTATACTACCATTACCCATTCTTTTCTTAGATAGCCTTTCATGTTCACCGATGTTATAAATTATACCTCAAGTTTATGATTATTTGTTCAAGAATTTATATAACCTTTTAAATATACGTGTATAGAAGGTACGTCATGTGTCTGTCTTACGTTTCCAGCTTCCTCTATATTCTCGATATAATTTTGATTAAAATGAAATTATTTTGCTTATAAAAACCAACACAAACTGAGCACAACATAGGTCCATTGTTTTAGTAGTTAGCCTCAATTTGAAATTTCTAAAACGTGCTCAGCGTTAAAGTATCCTAAACTGTTGTTAAAGTATGCATTTAAACTCAATAGTAATTCGACAACTTTAAAATAGAACAATGAACTCGAGTTTGGAGCTGTTACCTCTCAATGTAAACATATATCCTCTGTTATAGAATTTCATTAGAAAAATTTAACAATGTATTATATAAAGGAAGTTTTATTATTTCCATTAAAAAGTGAATTATCTAAATCATATCTCTAATAAGTTAAAGTGGTTTTTCATAACCACTACATATTATAAAACAAAGTCGCTTTCTCTGTCCCTATATCCCTATATATGCTTAAATCTTTAAAACTACGCAACGGATTTTGATGCAGTTTTATTTAATAGATAGAGTGATTGAAGAGGAAGGTTATATGTATAATAACGTGAATTAAATAGTTGATAGATACTGTTATTTTTGAGTTTACTCCAAATTGTACGCGTGCGGGCCACGGGCAGTAATGAATAAATCAAAACTACTGGATTTTAATAATTTTTTCAGGGAATGACAGGCTATATATTTTATACCCGTGCGAAGCCGGTGCGGGCCGCTAGTATCAATATATAAATGAAAATTATACGCAATTTTAGTGGTATTTTATTGGCTATATTTTGTACAGTCCCGTTGAATTTGAATCTTCGACTATTAACTAATAAGGAATAAGAGGCAGTACATAGAAACAATCTCTATATGTGGATAGGTGACTGATTATTTTTGCTAAGCCTTTTTTTTATAAAATTATTATTCAACAGCAAAAGGGTATTTTTTTTTTTTTTTTTTTTTTTTTTTTTTTACGTGGGGAAATCCATTATGGATACCCACCCTCCCGGGGGAGAGGATGGGTTATGTCCGACTCGCACGGACTAAAACCCCACGGTGTACCGACAGACCGTGTTGTTGGGGCGGCAAGGGATCGTTCTCGCTAATCACCTTGAATAGCCGCCCCAACGGTCCGCCCGGCGGAAGGTGGCCGCCGGGCTCCTGCCTATAGAGAGGCAGACTGGGTACACACCAGCTGCCTCTCCTCGTCCGCCGGACCTGTGCAATGAGAAGATGAGTCCCCCGACTACATCCCCTCAGGTCCGGCTAAGATGGCGGGAGGAGTTGGGCAAAGCGCCGCCTCCTCCCGCCTGTCCTCCTTTGGCGGAGAGGGCCACTTAGAGGATCTACCTCTCGGGCCCTCTCCGCCGCCTCCTTTTGCGAGATGACCTCCTCGCAAAAGGAGGCCACAGCTCGCCACGCCTGTTCGCTGCCGAGCATGGACAGAACCACGCTCGGCAGCGACAAATCTGCTCCCACCACCGCCGTCAGAGTGCGGCGCTCTCCCTCCCACGCAGCACACTCGGACAGAGTGTGCTGCGCGGTGTCTACGTCAGCGCCGCACTCATGACAGACGGCGGTCGGCTCCCTGCGAGCGATCTGGTGCAGGTACCACCCAAAACAGCCATGGCCGGTGAGTACCTGCACCAGTCGGAACGTCAGGGAGCCCCAACTCCTCCCCAACCACTCCCGCAGGACCGGGCGGACGGCGTTGACGGTGAACGTCCCGAAACGCGCGTCCGCCAGGTCCTGCATCCACCTTCCCGTCGCCTCCTCCCTCATCTCCCTCCGCTTCGCCTCGATCTCCCTGGGAGCCGGAGGCTCCCCACTACGCTTCCTCGCCGCCGTGAATTCATACACGGCGGCGAGAACTCCCGCCTCCAGCTCCCAAGGCAGGGAGCCGGCGAGCGTGAAGGCCGCCGCTGAGGACACCGTTCGGTACGCCCGGATTGCCCTCAGTGCCACCGTGCGCTGCGCACTACGCAGCACGCGCACGTTAGCGGCACCGAGGGCATCAGCCCAGACCGGTGCCCCGTAGGCGGCCATCGCCCGCACGACTCCCATAAAGAGTCGACGACACCCGGCACCCGGCCCCCCTATGTTGGGGAGCAATCGGCCGAGTGCCGCCGCCGCCCCAGCAATACGCGGCCCGAGCCCCGCAAAGTGGGGCTCGAACCGCCAGCGCCCGTCCAGGGTGAGGCCCAGATATTTCATCTGGGCCGTTACCCTGATCCGGGCGCCCTCCACCATTATGTGGGCCCCAGGTGGTGGCCCTCGCCGAGGCCCATGGAAAAGTATGGCCTCGGTCTTCTCGAGGGCCACCCTGAGGCCCAACCTCCTAATGCGCCTGACCACGAGGGTTGTGGCCATCGTGGCCAGGCGCTCCACCTCCCGCCATTCCCCCCCCCCGGGCCACGACCAGGGTGTCGTCCGCGTAACAGATGAGACGTGCTCCATATGGGAGCACGCCGCGGAGCACCCAGTCGTAGCCCATGTTCCACAGGAGCGGCCCCAATGCCGACCCCTGTGGAACCCCCCTATTAGTAAGCCGGCGAATCATCCGCCCGTCGCCGTCTACGTAGGCGACCTCCCTGTCCTCGAGGTACGCCTCCAACAGCCGCCGCAAATACGGGGGCACTCCGAAATATCGGAGTGCCTCCCGAATAACCCCGTGCGGCAGGCTGTTGAAGGCGTTGGCGATGTCCAAGGACACCGCCAAGACCCTATCCCCCTGGGAGGTCGCCTCCGCAGACAGCGACTTGAGGAGGCACAGGGCGTCCACCGTGGAACGCCCTGCCCGGAAGCCATACTGCGCGTCCGATAGATTTGGCCCCGTCTCCTCCAAGTGCTGGACGACCCGGCAGGAGATAATTCTCTCCAACGCCTTTCCGGCGTCGTCCAGCAGGACGAGGGGCCGATAACCGGACGCGCAGTCCAGAGGGCGGCCCTCCTTCGCCATAAGGCAGAGCCGCCCTTGCTTCCAGGGTTTCGGGAACTGTCCGACCGCCAAACACCGGTCAAACAGCTCCCGAAGCCACCCCCCCAATTGGCCCAATGCTAGGCCGAGCACCCGATCCGGGACCCCGTCAGGGCCGGGCGCTCTCCGTCTGTTGAGGAGGCGCTCAACAGCCCTCCCCATCTCCTCCTCCGTTATTGGGGGAGGACCGTCATCAAGCGCCTCTTCTACCTCCACCCGAGGCGGAGGCATGGGAGGAGCTAGCAGCAGTGGAGGGTCGGGGAACAATTCTCCCACGACCCTCGCCACCACCTCCGGCCGGAGAGTTTCCGTCACGGGGGGCGCCCAGGATCGCAACTTCTTGCGCACGATCCGATACGGGCGCCCCCAAGGATCTCCCTCCAGCGTTTGAAGCAGCTCCTCCCATGCCGCTTCCTTCGCCCGGCTGATGGCATCCTGCAGGGTCTTCCTGCACTCCCTGTAGCTGCCATACAGCCGAGCCTCCACTTCGGGGTCCCGATGCCGCCGTCGGCGGCTGCGCCCGAACAGCCGCCGGGCCGTAGAGCAGGCCGCACGGAGATCGGCGATCTCCGGCGACCACCAGTACACCGCCCGTTTGTCTGGGCGGCGTACGCTCCGCGGCATCGACGCGTCGCAAACCTCCGTGAGGGCACCACGGAGGCGGGCTGCGGACGCGTCGACGTCATCTTGAGGGGGGGACATGGCCCACGCCTGGGCGATGGCCGCCTCTTCCGCTAAGTCACGGTTGAGGTGGCTCACCGCCCAACAAGCAAAAGGGTATGCACCGACCTGATATTTGGTAGTCCATGCAGCCTTTAGTTAGATAGTACTGCTATTTTATAGAATAGATTGTTCTTGTGCTAGAATAGACATAGCAGGAATATGTTCAATAAATTTTAATCAAATCTTTTTTTTTCGATCTGTCGAAGTCTACTAGTCGAAATTAAAACCGTAACCTCTGTGGTTTGAATCACATACTTTATATATTTCCTTTTCTTCATGAAAATATAGCAGAATATTTTGTAAAGAAAACCTTAAAGTATTGCAAAATCGTTGTTATACTATACACACTGAGGAAAATAATCGACAAGAATTATAATTGTATCAATCGTGGTTTGTATGGTATCATGGGTAAATATAATAAATGACAAAGAGAGCTGCGTTTTTAAACGTAGATAATCATTTAAAATATTAAGTGTAACAATATTAGATTCTTATTTGGTTTAAATGAAGAAAATTTTGTAAAAAATAATATTTTTCTTCAGCGGTGTAACTATACCATCTAAGGCCCGTTTCAAATTCATTGGTTGAGGCCCCAATAAAAATCGTCACACTGTAACACTGTAATTTAATTTTAGTAAATCCATGTTACGCAGTCTGTTTTGTGTTTTTTTTTCGAACTTTGCCTGGACTAGTGGTGTATCTTGTCCCATAGAGTTCCTTAAATTGGAGGTTCCGAAAATTCCAGGGGCCCCGTCAAGTCGATGGCCCATGCCATTTTGCCAGTTTTACCGCTTAGTTACGCCACTGTTTTCCTTTTAGTATAATATATCTATACTATTAGTAACAAATCCGAATGTATAAGTGTTTACAAAATGTTTATTTTGTTACAGCGTCGCGTATTCGATACGAGATCACGAGCGGTAACATAGGTGGAGCGTTCGCTGTCAAAAACATGACAGGCGCCATTTACGTCGCCGGCGCCCTCGACTACGAAACTAGAAAACGGGTAAGCTGAATTTACCATATTACATATATGATTTCAAAACTTCGAATATAATCGTTTTCAACGTATTTTATGTGTCAATTGTTTTACCTACAGGAATAAACAACTTATTTCATATTAGCAGACTTTATAATTTTTTTATTCAAAAACAAAGTTTATAATCAATATACTTAATTTTCCCAACAATCGCAGATCGCAAACCTTTAATAGAATTAGGAAGTTTTCTTTTTAGTCCCTGTTTTTAAACGAACCGAGGTTGGTTCTGTGGTTTGTGTTTTTGAAATACATTTCATTCGAGAGTTTTAACTATAATAAATAAGTTTTACTTATATAAAAATACAGTTATAGACATTCATAAATGTCATTGAGTAACTGTCGATTATAAAATTGCATTGACAATAAAACATATATTCGATAAAAGAATTGAAAACGATTAATCCAGTTATTTATGTCGAACACAATTTTTTTATCATTTCTATATTAAACAACAATTATTGTAGGATAAATTGTAATAAATTAACGCAATCGCAGAGATTAATAGAGATGAATGGTCCCTCGGAGAGGGTTATTGCGAGTGTTCAACCATTGCGTTGTAAAGTTTGTTCTGAAACATATGTGAATACAAACAGAAATAATATAGAATAACCACATCGCAGTAAATATTATGTAATAAGTACAAATAATTATAAATCAACTACGTGTATTTATAACTGTTTGCAAGTGAACATTTGTTTCAAATTATACCTATTAGTTACAGTACGGTCACGAACAAAATACTAAAGCAAATGTATATTAATAATGAATGACGACCTATTTTGCTTGGGACCTTGCTTGGAATATAAAAATTATAAAAAAGAAAACAATTTATATTATATAACAAAGGCTTATTTTGTTTGTATAAAATAATCATTTCCCTGCGACTTTAGGGAGCGTCCATTACTTACGTGACGGTAGAGGGGAGGGGGGTTTGAGGGTGTCAAGCGAATTTCACTATATCTCACGTAGGGGAGAAAGGCGATGGTGGCAAATATCATGTAATTTTTTTCGTGAAAGAAACAGTGTAAATATATCAGAAAATCAGATGAATTTAACGTAAAACATGTTTTTTGCCTAAAATATACCAAAGTCTGATACAAATAATCTATATATTTTCCATGAATAGATACAAAGTTATTTGGTATTGATATATCTAAATGTAATGTAGTAATAATTGTAATTAAATGGAGTAATATTAAAAAAGTAAAAGTAACAAAGCAAGTTGTATTTTTTCGAATAAATCCTACGCATTTATACTCAAAATTTTTTTAAAGATCCTCAAAAACGCCTCACGTTATTAATGGACGACCCCTAACTCGGTATGTGATTTTGTGCATAATTATTGATTCCAATATTTATAAACGATTATTTTAAATTTTTGCTTTGTAATTAAATATAATTTCATTACTTGCATACTATCATAAACTAGTTTTATGTTATCTCATATAAATGTAAAAACTCGATAAATATAAATGTATATGAGAAAAAAAATAGATTACGTACACGACATTTTCAGGAAATGATGATTTCCTTTAAATGAAAAGAATCTGTGTCCCTCACCATTAAGCAGTAAGGTCAACGATCAACCTACGTAAAGACTAAGTTCTCCATCAACAATTATGTCACGTCACACAAATCTCAAATTAAACAAATAGGATTACACACTAAGTCTACATAATTGAAGATAAACCACTTTGATAAACAAGGCAAAATGTATATTTTGTTAACGAATTTATTTAATTCAGGAGCTCTTCAGTATTACATAAATTATTAAAGCCCATAAAGTAATATAAAATAAAAATAAATAAGACTTTATTATTATCTCCTCAGTTGTCGTAATTAAAATTAAAGTGAGTAAGATCAAAAGATAATTAATAGCTCTTTCAACATAATTTCGTATTCAAATAAACGGCGCTAAATGTTATAACAGTCTTTTACTTTCTTTGCCCCTTGGCGAGTTTCAATTTTAAAGCATCTCTAAGGCGAGCGCCGCGCGCTGCTCGGAGGTACCGTCTTCGTTACGCTCTCGACCAAGTTTCATCGAAGTTTCCTGAAATAAATATTTTAATGTCTAATACCCATTTAAACGAGCCGACATCATTGCTACTGTGAATATACAGTGCTGTGTAGCTGCAGATTTCCACAGAGTTTTTATTGAATGTAAACCAGTTCGCTTTCAACGTTTCCTTTTTTCCGTTAAGTGCCCGGAGAGACTCCCCTTAATGTTCTGTTCGTACATTTATTGTTATTTTTAGGTGTAAACAACAAGAAAACAGTATATCGCCAGAGAAAATTGTATTTTCCTAGATATTAAATCTTTTGTACTTCTTACATCTTTTATACCATTTTGGTTGATACACATTGAACTTCTGTAAGTTTCTTTTATAACTTTGTGTTTTCATTGCCTATAACAAAAGTTTAACTCTTCAACCACACAGAAATAGCCTACGCAGTCTAAATTCCAACGAATATCTAATGTTTCATGAAAACTGGAAGCCAGGACTTTACTGGCTTTTAGTTGAACATGCTGGCCTACATACGCCCACCTGTGTCTATGTTAGCTAAGCTTATAATGGACTGCACGGACAATATTTTCGTTATGTGGGTTCCGTTAAAGTCTATTAGAAGTAACTCGATTAAGGTCGAAAATTTGACATTCTACGAGAGTGTAATGAAAATTGCAACAGCCAAAGTTATATAATATGCGTAAGATGACTTTGGAAACAAACATTTCCCACTAGGGTGAGGAAATTACTTGGCGACACTGACAGATGACACCAATAACTCCCTCGGGTCACAGTTACGTTTCTTACTACGTTTACGAAATACTTTACTTTTGTAATTTGATATACTTATAGTCAATAATTGCAAAGGGAAAGAATAAATTGAATTCTTTTTAATTTTTCGTTTGGTATTTAAGCTTTAGTACTGCGAAATTAAATGTAAACTTTATCAACATTTGTCATGTCTCTCTTACTTTATTCTCGTGTTAGCGCCGTATTGAAAATTTATTTTTATTTCTATTAATTGTTTATCTTACTATTGCATAATATAGTCTTATTTATTTCTTAACATAAGTTTATTCGCTTGTATGAATCAGTCAGTCACGTCAGTTTGAATGTTACTATGAACTTAAGTTTTAGAAGAATATTTTAATGAACCCTTAGGTATTATACCACCATTCAGTTGAAAATCTGACACCATGCAATTATCGGTGTATTCCAGCAAGTTGCACTTTCAGAGTCAGTTTGTACTAGTCTCAATATATTATCATCTTCAGCTAGTCAACACCACGTAACATTTTGCGAAACACACAAAGAATACAAACTTAATAAATGCAATTCAACTTTATAGATAACCGGTTAAATTTTTGTTAATGATCTAATAAACATTTTTAATGTAAGTAATCGGTTCAATTACTAAACTCTTACCTTAAATAATTGGTTATTTACACAAAATTTAACATACGAGTACATAATTTTTCTGTACGGTGCACCCATATGACTGAACTCCTCTTTAATGACTGGACAGATTTGATGATATTTATTGTGTGTGTTCAGGTGAGTCGGTAGGTGGCGCTGCAGTGTGATATTAGGATTTTTTTATTATCATCAGAGTAGGACAACGTTCAGAGGGTCCGCTAGTATATTCAAAAATACTAAGTAAAATAAACATTTCGGTAATGGGTATAAAATACATTTAAACACAAAGTAATTTCTTGTAGTTTTTTTGTTCGTGATAAGTATTCATACGATATGTAACAAGAATATTTCCCGAGCCGTCTAAATTTCACCAGTACGTTTTACTGAAAATTACACAACTACTGTTAAATTATAAGCATTTAAATATTATTCTAAATTACCTACGTATTTTTTAGTATTCCCAACAGCTGTAGCAGTCGGCCGTCCCAAGTTTAATAATTTACGAACCTTCTTATATTTTATTTTTTCTTTAAAATAAAAATATACTTTTTTCATCAAGTTGTTATGAAGTTCAAGTTGATATTAATTGCTATAAAACTTCTTAATTACTTCGACTTTATATTATACTATGTTTGTTACTGTCTTTAATGATTTAAATATTATGTTATACAGATACTGTGTATTTATTTACAATCTACACTTATAAACAGCTAATATTTTGAATTCTTGTAGGAGGTAATCTCTGGAACTAGTTCTTGTCTGATATTAAAATTTCCTTCTATGACCAAAAGCTACGTTCAGGGCTGATGATTATAGATGTTTTCTTAGTTGACAAATGTATATTTTAATCAGCATTAACAAAGATATAGATGGTGTTTAGTCATGTATGAATTACAAATTCATAGAAAGCATATAACAGTTGTAGAAAAAAAAATCTAACAATTAAATTATGGTTATCAACTATGAGGTATTATTATAACATATAATTAAGGTTTTTGTGTAGTTTGAGAATAATTAAGGTTTAGCCGCTGTTATTATTTCAATTATAATATTATTCAAACTACAACAAGAAATATAAAAATTAAATGAAACTCGAAAAACAAAGTCAAATCTAGATCCACAAAGGTATTCTCCGTTAGTTTAAAAAAAATCCGTCATGGTTTTCAAACATTTTCATTAACGGCAGTACGAGTTGAAGCTGGCTGCATCAGACAACTTGAAGGAGAACTACACCACGGTGGTGATCCACGTAAAAGATGTCAACGATAATCCTCCCGTATTTGAAAGACCCACCTACCGCACTCAGATCACCGAGGAAGACGACCGAAATCTACCGAAACGCGTGCTCCAGGTCCGATTCGAAACGATTGAGTAAACTTAGCTCGTTTCTTTTTGCTATTAAATAAATTGTAATAAATAAATTAAAGATATGTGTAATAAATAATATATATTAATAAATAAGTTCATGTGCAAAACGGGACGAGTTAGGTTGCAATTTTTGACGCCCGGATTGTTTTCTTCGGATTCATTTGATAACGTTGCATGGCATGGGTGTTATTCGTTTTATGTCCCTGTTTACTTGTTGTTGTAGCGCCAATTACATTGCTCCGTTGCTAGTTTTGTTTTTGATTTTTTTTTAATGTTTACGTCCAACGTGTTCGTGGTTACAAGTAAGTATTAAACTTCGATAACATTTAACAAATGAAGGTTTCATTGCTACAACATAAATTTAAAAACACGTATTTTTCAAGCAGCGTGTTCACAATTATTTTTAAGTTTTAGATAGTGCCCATATAAATAGTTCATTTATTTGCAGTTTTTCTATAAATGCTAATTGAGTCGCGTATAAAATACAGGACGGCTATTTCGATTTGCAATCAGAAAGTAGAGGGCAAAGATGATTTAAAAATATTATTTTAATATCAAATTATATACACCATTTATCTATATAATGTATACTATATACAAACACATACAAGTATTTTATAAATTCAGGACAGTCCATTATTTTATTGTGGAAGCAAGAAATTGTAATCTTAAGTATTTATGTCAAAACATATTAAAAGATTTAATTTATTAGAGTGTTTAAATATCGGTTTAAAATATATCTTCGAACTGGAATGGCAAGAACTCAGTTATAGCTGTCAGATACTTCTCCAACTTTCTCTGAACCATTAAACGATATTGAAATAATTTCAAGTAAAGCTTTTCAGTACAGATATGAAGTAAAAACGACTAAAGTTCAAGGGACGAAAATGTTTCGTATGCCACCGGAATATTCTTGAAAGCGATAATTTGGGGTATTATAATTATAACATCTGACTAAACTAATTATTGATTGCATATGTTGTAATATACATTTTTACTGTTATTTTATTATTTTAAAATTAAAAAACAAGTTAACTTTTATTGAAACCACAAGAATGAATAGTATGTCTGAGTATCATATTTTCTTCATCAATCATAAAATTAATTGTTTTGACTGTTCACAAGCATAGTAGTTCCAAGAAATCGTAGTTTCCTAAATGCTAAATGTAAGCATACAAACCTTATCTTATATAAAACGCCCCTTACGGAATTGGGTTGACAGTGATAAATTTTACCAATCTTACCGCAACGCCGGCTATCATGAAACAGTCTAAAAATACTAAGAGAAAAAAGTTTATTCACTAGAGATATGGATATAGTAACAGCTATATAACATGGGGTTTCATTATCATTGAGGAGATATAATTGTAGTGCATGAGCATGTTGGTTGCTGTAATATACGTTTACGCAGTATGAGCTGACGCTGGTGGCGTCGGACGGACGCAACGAAAACTCAACCCGCGTGGTGATCCGTGTCCTCGACGTGAACGATCTACCCCCAAAGTTTACTCGCAACGCATACTGTACACAGGCTCTCGAAGAAACCGGACCTTTCCCACGATTCCTTATACAGGTTTTTTTTTGTTATAACCCTTTTTGATTTTACTAACGCGCTTGTATCAAAAATTCTAACTAATCAATATTTATTTTTTACACCCATTATCCTATTATATGAATTTCCAAATTAATAGAATATATTTATAATATAATTGATCGTGTTTTTGAAAAACATAGTCTTATTGAAATAATAAGGCTAACATTAGATAGAGCTTTTTGTTTTGAATTTTCCTAAAGCAAAAAAAAGTTTGAATATCTGTGACAACAATAATATAAAATACTAATTGTACGAGAAACGCGATGGTATTTAAATAAACTGTAGTTATAAGAACGATAAGATTTCATATGTTGTGCAAAATACAATAAAAGCATCGTAAAATATATTCAATCATGGTCATTTTGAACAAAGTCTATAAGTTTTCTAAATTGAACATGTACCGCTGCTATATACTTCAATAACTTTAATATATCTATATATTGATGCTTTAAAGGCAGATAAATATCTTTTCATATATTGACTTAACCACTGAGACTATAAAAGCGATTTTACTCTATAATTTTCCACAGAAATTTATATTCATTGAATCAAATAACATTAATGTGATAATCACAGTGTTTACTTTTACAAAAACACTTCTACAAAAATAAAACAGAACCAATTTTATTTTATTGTATGGAAATAGATAAAAGTTAAATAATAGAATATTATTTTAATTTGGCTTACTCTATTCAACCTTGTGCAAAAAGAAGTTTTGAATTCTATTGGTAAGTTCGTAATTATTTGCTATTTTCTGAGGTAACTCCGACGACAATTATGTATCGATTACATTATTTGTTGTTTGAAAACGTAAAAACTTAAGGTATAGGGACCACAATGGGTAATAGTTTCATGAACAAATTCTATAGATAATAGAACTTTAAAAAAATTACCTCTTTACGTATTATTGAACTTTGATTGCTATTTTTATTTTATTTTATACGTTTTATGATTTTTATCTTATAGATAAAGTCTCATTGAGTCTTATTTTGTCATTAAAATAAAATACAAAACCAAAAACACCGTTAGATAAATTATTATGTAGATCTAATTTTATTTCTTACGAGAAGCTATCTATACAAATAGCTTAATATATAAAATATCGAACATTTGGGATGTAACCCTTTTTATGAACACTCAGCTTGAAACGTTGTACACAGTAAACCATTTTATTGTTACCTATAAATTGTTCTATCCTGACATATTATTTTTATATCCTAAATAAACCTCACCTTCTGGAGTTACCATATTTCCACTATACTATGTGTATGTTATACAATATTAAATAGATTTTTATTTTATTATGTGGTTTAAATTAACATAAGAAATAGTTTCTCAAATAACACCGGTGTGCTGGTTAATTGGTGAGTAACTATTGGCGTTGGCTTTCTCTGTACAGAATTTATTTTGGTCTTCATTGTAATAATATAGTACTAACATTTTGTACGTGGTGCATGAATTTTCAGACTGATTAGTATAATTTTAGCCGTAGTAGCTGTTTAGGAGTAATTAACTTATCTGTAATTAATAAAAATATTTTAAATGTTATCAACTTTTAACTCTTAGGCTTTGTGCTGTTCATAATTAGAATTTAATTGCTAAAAAAATGATTTGTATAATTTTTGATATCTCTAAATTTGTTGTTAATAAATATAATATTTAATTAATTGACTATTTTGAAAGAGTCACTAATCTTTGACATGTAATTGTGTATTGTATGATGGAAACGCTCCGTACAAAATATTTATACTGTTGTCATACATGTTTTTAATTATTTTAATAAAGGATAATCTAAATCTTTCTATATCTATAAATATATTTCAACATGCACATAACAGTGTATTAAAACTCAAATTTTAATTCCATAAATATTTGCATATAATCGCATAGTTTTAACATTATTTGATACGTCATCTCTATTAATATTTCTTCTTATAATCTGTAGTTTCTTCTAATTTAATCTTTCATATTTATTTGTTAAATGTAACTTCATATGAGAGTCGAACAAAAACGGGCTTATTTGATCAAATTACCTATCAGAGAAATGTTTATTTAGCAAAACGGGAAAGCCCTTATCCCAAGTCGTTTGTAGTGACAAGCTTTTTTTATAATTGGAGCGAGATTCGCAAATGATCCGAGTAATTACGCAAACGTCGACCCTCTTCATTTCTCTTGCTTCTTCCAGCCTTTTCGTAATTGGATATTAAACTTACCATGGATGCGTTACACAATTTTACAGTCATGAATTTCACAATTTAACTAAACTAAAAATAATTTAACTTTAGTTTATTTCTGATAGGAAATGGCGATCGCAGTACAAACTATAATACCTTATCCTTTCCCCTTAAAAAGTTCTGATCCGGTGTTATTCGTTTTTATTACAGATCTTTACAATTCTACCGGGACTCTTTGAGTAGTGATAAAACTTATACAACGGGATTTTCTTGGCGTAGATCTTTTGCAAAAAGAGTAAAGTTTGTACAGCTTCCGGCAACCGACTGTTAGATATATTCTGCTTCCAATGAGCGCTTCAAACAATCTTGGGCAGTTGTTATAAACTTACCGTAAACATCTGAGAAAGCTTAATAAAAGCAAAAAGGAAATCATATTTTGTATTGCAATAATTATTTATTAATAAGCATGAAACGGTGTACTGATGAAGTGACTCGCCCATGACTAACTTGACACTGGCAGAATTAGTATTTACGAGACGCCATTATTAAAAACTTGAAATGTACTGATGAAATATTCTGTTATTAGTATAATTTTAGTTACGTTTAAGAGTCGGTATTAAGCGATCTGCTAATAAAAGCAAAACGTATTGTACTGTTATTTATATATATGAAAAATAAAAGAAAAGCACAAAGCCTAAATAATATTAGCTATCTTTGAAATAAATTAGTGTTTCCCGTTTATTAATAAAGTATTATTGACTTGCTTGTTTTTAATTTTGTGTTTGCTTTAAAATAAAATGGGTAATATGTTTATTTAATCACTAATACTTATTTTATTATTCCCTTTTCTAAATATACATTATAATATAAATTTTATAAATAGGTAACAGCGACCGACGGCGACAAGGACAGACAACAAAATATCGTGTATTTCTTAACTGGACAAGGAATCGATCCTGATAACCCTGCAAATAGCAAATTTGATATCAACCGAACTACTGGCGAAATATTCGTACTTAAAGTGAGTATTCATTTTAGTATGATATAACACCGTTTTGGTGATAGGTAAACTTTCGTGAAACATATTTACAGAGTTTGTGACGAATTCTACGTTCGATACACAACCGTTCTGAAATTGTTGATTGGTTTTAATCAATGTAGCGTTACGTTGCGAGAGTTGCCAATCCTGCCGGAATTAAGGGATATTTTCGTAATTTATTGCCATAAAAATTCGCGACGGTTAGTGAATATAAAATTTAAAAAAATCGAATGGTACGATTTGGCATAGTAAACGCAACGGTCTATCGCAATAACGGTGGCTCGGTCCATTTCGTTTGATAAATGGCGAACGGTCACTTACATATTTCACACCTCTCTCCACCAACTTCACTTGTTCGTTGCCAAGCCTATTAACTGCTCTGAGAATGTTAAAATAAAGTCATGCTAAATTTGATTAAATCTTAAATTATGATGTAGATAGTTTTTAATAGTACGTTTGCTTTTAAATTTTTGTGATATTTGTAATATCTCACAGGTACTCCATTTACAATGCTAAAGTAATATTTTACTCAATAAAAATATTTTAAATTTGACTTGTTGGTGAAATTTTCTCTTACGTCTTAGGTATCTCTCCTTTGTAGCCTAAATATACAAGGGAAATTATTTGAAAGCTTATGTGCAATAGTTATTGAAAGATAAAATAGGAAGTAAATAAACTGAGTATATTATTTATTTATAAATTTTGAACTTAATAGATAATGAAACTGAAGTATTATGAAATGTCATAAATAGCCATTACAATTTCCATAACACTAATAGTAAAAAGTAATTACAAGCTTACTTTCTGTATTTGTCGCGTATATATTAATACGCATTTGGATTTAGTCGAATAACAGAACTATACAACGTATAGGTTACATGCATAATCCAAATTGTATATTTATCGCATTCTACTATGCCAAAATATAGATACCCAGATATATCTATAATGAGAAAACAAGAATGTATGCTGCATAGTAATTACATATTTATAGATGTGAGACATATGTCTGTGATATTTCAAATTGCAAGTACTTCGAAATGAAATAATCAACTTTTCTTGACTTTATAAATTACATTAAAAATTCAATACACCTCACTTGAGTATACTAAAAATTACGACTCTGATAAAATGATATAAAAAGTAATATGAGTACAGCTGAAAAATAAAGAAATAAATAACATTATTTAACTTTAGAGGTATACTTTTGTAAATATTTAATTATCTTTAATTTATTACAGTCTTTAGATCGTGACCAACCTAACTGGAAGACCACAGTGGAGATTTACTGTATTCGCACAAGATGAGGGAGGTGAAGGGCTCGTGGGATATGCAGATGTTCAAGTTAATCTGAAAGATATTAATGACAACGCTCCGATTTTTCCTCAAGGAGTATATTTTGGTAATGTAACGGAGAATGGCACAGCAGGAATGGTAGTTATGACTATGACCGCCATTGATTATGACGATCCAGCAGAAAGTAATAATGCAAAGCTTTGGTACTCCATCGAGAAAAATGTTATCGAAGAAGAAACAGGATCTCCTATATTTGAAATAGAACCAGAAACGGGCGTTATAAAAACTGCAGTTTGCTGTTTAGATAGGGAGAGAACACCAGATTATTCTATTCAAATAGTAGCTTCTGATGGAGGAGGTCTAAAAGGTACTGGAACAGCATCCATAAGAGTCAAAGATATAAACGATATGCCGCCACAATTCACCAAAGACGAATGGTTTACTGAAGTTGACGAAACAGATGGAACAAATTTACCTGAAATGCCTATTCTTACTGTAACTGTCCATGATGAAGATGAAACCAATAAGTTTCAATATAAAGTTATCGAAAATAGCGGGATATGGTGCTGATAAATTTACTATGGTAAGAAACAATGATGGCACTGGGTCACTAAAAATAGTACAGCCTTTAGATTATGAAGATCAGCTGCAAAGTAATGGCTTTAGATTTAGGATACAAGTCAACGATAAGGGCGAAGATAATGACAACGACAAATATCATGTAGCTTACTCTTGGGTAGTAGTTAAACTTAGAGATATTAATGACAATAAACCACAATTTGAAAGAGCTAATATAGAAGTTTCAGTATATGAGAACGCAGAAGTTGGTAAAAGCTTAGAAACGTTTAAAGCAACTGATCCAGACCAAGGTGGAAAGAGTAAAGTTTCTTATGCTATTGATAGATCGTCTGATAGAAAACGACAGTTTTCTATAAATCAAGAGGGCACGGTGAGCATACAGAGATCATTAGACCGAGAAGATACACCTCGACATCAAGTTAAAATTTTAGCTATTGACGATGGTGTACCTCCTAGAACAGCGACAGCTACTCTCACTGTTATAGTACAAGATATAAATGATAATGCTCCAACATTTTTAAAAGATTATAGACCAGTTTTAACTGAACACTATTACGCCTAAGAAAGTTGCTGAAATTTTAGCCACTGATGACGATGACCGATCTAAAAGTAATGGGCCCCCATTTCAGTTTAGACTCGATCCTGGTGCAGATGACATAATAAGAGCATCTTTTAAAGTGGAACAAGATCAAAAGGGTGCAAATGGAGATGGAATGGCCATAGTTCTCCTCTTTACGCTCTTTTGACAGAGAACAACAAAAAGAATATCTTATTCCCATTATTAATCAAAGATCATGGCAATCCTGCCATGACCGGTACCAGTACATTAACAGTAGTCATCGGAGATGTCAATGACAATAAAATGCAACCAGGATCCAAAGAAATACTCGTTTATAGCTATCAAGGCCAGTCACCGGACACTGAAGTGGGGCGAGTATATGTATATGACCTTGATGATTGGGACTTGCCAGACAAAAAATTCTTTTGGGAAACTACAGAGCATCCGAACTTTACCTTAAACGAAGAAACTGGTATGATACAAATGAAACATAAAACTAGAGAAGGTAGATATCACTTAAAATTTAAAGTCTATGATCGAAAACATACACAAACTGATGTACCTGCTAATGTAACTGTGTACGTTAAAGAAATATCCCATGAAGCTATAATCAATTCTGGATCTATAAGAATATCGGGTATTTCGGATGAAGATTTTATAAGAGTATGGAACTATAAGACTCTAAGTGTATCAAGAAGTAAGTTAGATATATTTAAAGATAAATTAGCTGACCTACTTAATACTGAAAGGGAAAATATAGACATTTTCAGTGTGCAACTAAGGAAAAAGCATCCACCTGTAACGGATATTCGATTTTCTGCTCATGGTGCTCATTATTACAAGCCAGTTAGATTAAATGGCATAGTTTTGATGCATAGAGAAGAAATCGAAAGAGCTGTCGGTATAAATATCACCATGGTCGGTATAGACGAATGTCTCTATGAAAATCATATGTGTGAAGGTTCATGTACTAATGTTCTTGATATTAGTAATTTACCATACATGGTAAATGCGAACAAAACAGCACTTGTTGGTGTACGAGTCGATGTAATTGCTGAATGTACTTGTGGCGCTAGAAACTTTACGCAAGCTGAAACATGCCGTAATTCACCATGTTACAATGGAGGCAGATGCATGGAAGGCAAATACGGTTTGACTTGCTCTTGCCCGCCTGGATATACGGGTCCCAGATGTCAGCAAGCCTCGAGAAGCTTCAGGGGGACGGGATGGGCTTGGTATCCTGCTCTAGAAATATGTGATAGCTCACACCTAAGCTTTGAATTTATACCAGAAAGTCAGAAGGTGTATTATTATACAATGGTACCTATTGTACCCCCAGAACAAGAAGAAATCATGGTATCAGATTTTATATCGGTTGAATTAGAAAGAGGTAACCCAAGACTCTTGATTGATTTTGGTTCAGGCACGTTAGAATTAAGAGTTAAAACAAAGAAATCACTAGACGATGGTGAATGGCATCGCATTGACATATTTTGGGATACTGAAAATGTAAGAATGATAGTAGACTTTTGTAAGTCTGCTGATATTCAAGAAATGGAAGATGGTACACCACCAGAATTTGATGACTCTACTTGTCAAGCCTCTGGAACGATTCCTCCATTCAATGAATATTTGAACGTCAACTCTCCTCTACAAATCGGTGGTCTTTATATAGAACACTTTGACCCTACTCACTATCATTGGCAATACATGCCAATAGGTAAAGGATTTGATGGATGCATACGGAACTTAATTCATAATAGCAAATTATATGATTTGGCACATCCCGGACTTTCCAGAAATTCAGTAGCAGGGTGCCCTCAAACCGAAGAAGTTTGTAATCAAGCAGATACTACATCACGATGCTGGGAGCACGGAACATGTGTTGGTAGTTTCTCTGAGGCCAGATGTCAATGTCAACCTGGATGGACAGGGCCATCGTGTAATTTACCAACTACACCTACCAGTTTTCGGCCACAGAGCTATGTAAAATTTGCACTGAGTTTCGAACCTGACAGATTTAGTACACAAATCCAGTTGCGATTCAGGACTCGTGAACCTCATGGCGAACTTTTTAGAGTTAGTGATCAACACAATCGAGAGTATGGTATCCTTGAAGTAAAAGATGCACGGCTCCATTTTCGCTATAATCTTAATTCGCTACGTACAGAAGAGCGCGACGTCTGGCTTAATTCGGTTGCCGTTGATGATGGTCAGTGGCATATAGCAAGAGTTAGTCGATACGGAAGCGCGGCTACTCTTGAGATTGATGGGGGTGAAGGCAGAAGATACAACGAAACCTTCACATTTGAAGGACATCAGTGGCTATTGGTAGATAAACAAGAAGGTGTTTACGCTGGTGGTAAAGCTGAATATACAGGTGTAAGAACATTTGAAGTCTATGCTGATTTTCAAAAGGGTTGTTTAGATGACATTCGATTAGAAGGCAAGCATTTACCTCTTCCACCTGCTATGAATGGTACACAATGGGGGCAAGCAACGATGGCCAGGAATCTCGATCGTAATTGTCCTTCAAACAGTCCCTGTATCAATGTACACTGTACAGAACCGTTTGTCTGCGTCGATTTGTGGAACGAATTTGAATGCACGTAAGTTTATTTCCTTTGATATTAAATAATATCGAATTAAAATAACTATACAATTTGAACTGTACTGTATTTTTAATCAACAAACTTTAATATGATCTTATAATAAGCACAAAATTGTCGTCAGATTAATTTAATCAGATATAATTAAATACTTCAGTATTTAATATAACAAAATATTTTATCATAAATCTAATTTTCGTCGTAATTTTAGCGCGCACTGGGTTCTAAATCTTAATTTATCTTCCTATTTATAATATTTGATTATGATGTTTATAATGTATTATTTCGTATTTTAATATAATTATTCCTACTAATGCACTGAAAACAATACTTTATTTACATAATTATGAATTAATATTATTATTACAATATATTTTTATATTTTTGCTCTTATGTGTAATATTTATATTAATATATTTAAAATGGTATATAGTTGCGGTGAAGGGTTAGTGTTATCTCCGGACGGCAAAGGTTGCATTGACAAGAATGAATGTCTCTACTTCCCCTGCCGCAACGGGGGCTCGTGCGTGAACCGCGAGCCGGGCTACCGTTGCCACTGTCCCGAAGGGTTTTGGGGCGAAAACTGCGAGCTCGTTCAGGAGGGTCGTACGCTCAAACTCAGCATGGGAGCGCTTGCTGCCATCCTCGTCTGTCTTCTCATTATAATGAGTGAGCACATAAATGGACGCATTCCGCGTGCCCTAGACTATTCTACGTTGCACTCTTATTAACACCGTCATTCCTTCACCATTATCTACTATAGCTTTTATTTATGTATTCAAGTTGTTGTCTTAGTTGGTAGACATATTTTGTAGTGCATGTTTGTTACGACGGGCTCAGTGCGCGCAGCGCCACACTCATTTGGAGACCCGAGAAATTAAGGTAACGATTGCGTAGGTGTCCTGATGGGTCGGTTCGCGCTGGTGGAACCTGCGTGAATGTGAACGAGTGCTTAGAGTGGCCGTGTCTAAACGGCGGTACATGTTTGGATCGTGATCCTTCACGACGTTACGACTGCATTTGCGCTTTCGGTTACACTGGACACGACTGCGAATTGGAGCTCCTCGCCTCCGGAATCATCACTCCCTCAAGAGATTTCATTATAGCTATCATTGTTTGTTTATTCATGCTTTTAGGTGAGCACATTTATGTTATATTTGCATGCATTATTCATTTTACCACTATAATAATTGTCATTATTTTTGAATAAAAATACCACCAGCTCCTTTTTCGATACAGTAACCATAAATCATCATTTGGTTAAAATGGCTATTGGATAAAATTTAAATGCAAATAAATTCAATCATCTATGTAGCTGTTATAATAGATTTCCAGGTTAGCATAACATCTACATCCAAGTCATAGTATCTTAAAGTATTTATTATTCTATCGTAACTTTTGCAAAATGTTACTATGTGTTCAATACCATGCTGTAATAGTAATCAGTTATAATATAATGTTAAAAGCTTATAATATCGAGTTGCTCAAAAGAAAAATGATCAATTTATTTCAATATTAAAACAAAGAGTAGTTGTAATATAAGAGACATTTTGATGTCCACTTTGGAGATCTATTGTAATACACATCAGTAATCATTAATCTCAGGTTTCTGCAATGCAATTGTACCAGTCAATTGAACGTAATTGGAAGTCATATCGGTATTCGCATAATGAATTCGCAAAGGAAATTGAAATAGAATGAAGAATAAATTCGCATTTAGATAAAACTAATATGCAATAAAATACTATTATAGCTCCTCAAAGCATATTGATTGTATATTAATAGAAATTATATTAAGCTGATAAACCTACTATAAGCTTCCACAAGCTATGTAATTATTATATGTAATGAGGAGTAGATAGGTATAGAACACATCGTGTTGAACCTGGATAGCTACCACCCTCAGTCAATCTTTTTTAGGTTTCGCGTATTAGTCTTTTATTGGTCATTTATTAAAAAATCTCTACGTGTTCTTATCTTGGAGAGAGGAGGGTAAAACCCATTCTGACATATTTTTTTGTAAATTAAAATGTAATATTAGAAAACTAGTCCATGTCGGATGCTGAATGGTTTTCTTCATTTCATATTCGATTTACTTCTTAATTCGTAATGTGGCGAGGGATCTAGAGGGAGTCAAAAATCTAGTAGTCCGGTGAAACTGTAGCGGCCCTAACAAGTGTAGTACAGTAGTAGTAAGGTCGACAAAAAAAAGGGTCAAAAATCGCCAAAATCATTCTTATGTAATAAATAATGTAAGGCCACTTATTACATCGACATTTAATTTCAAGTTAAATTTTGTAAAGTATAAAAAAAAAACCTGCAACTTGGCGATATTTTTCACAAACTTCACTGCAACTTTTTCATTTTACTCGTTTCAAATAAGATTTTAATAGAAACTATTCAGAGAAATGTCATACTTATTCTGAATGTATAAAAAGATACAATCACTTATAAATAATAAATACGTCAACGTCACTTACGATCGAAACACTGCTCAAATAAAAAAATTGTGAATAGAGATCTGTCATAAAAATTCTTATTATCCATAAATAATTTACAAAAGTAGATATCGATTGCTCGGCCATTTTAAATTACGATAACTATATATTCAAATGTTTCACTTTAATCTTTTGTTTAATTAATTATTGTTATTATTGTTAAGCTATTTTGTTATACACAATTAATAAAAAGATATTTAAGTTAATAATCAAGCCATATTGCGACGTGTTTTACCAGTTCTGGTGCTGGTGTTCGTTGTTTACAATCGCCGTCGCGAGGCTCACATCAAGTATCCAGGGCCGGATGACGACGTCCGCGAGAACATCATCAACTATGACGACGAAGGCGGCGGTGAGGACGACATGACAGCATTCGACATCACACCGCTGCAAATTCCTATTGGTGGACCGCTCCCCGATCACGCTCCGAACAAACTACCATGTAAGTAGGCTTAACTAAGTACATATCGAGAGTGGAAAGGTTAATTGATTAACAGGCCATGAATGAATTTGCATGAAAATAATTTTATAATTTCTAATCAAGTACATGTTTTATCTGGTCTTCTTTTTTGTAAAGTAATTTTGTGAATAGTAATGAATACCTAATGAATACTTAACTGCTATATGAAGGATTTCAATAATTTATTATACTGATTTACCTTTGTTAAATTTCATCATTTTATGCTTAGCCCTATGTATATCTACTCTAGATAATACTCTGAAAAAATCTTTGTGTGCCAGTAAAGGTCTTATGCATATTGGTTTACGCAATTTAATTCAGAGTCTAAGCCCGGACAAACAACAGGCACTTAAATTTTATGTATATAGCCGCAGGTAATCCCGCCCAATAACTTTTTAATGTGCTTATTTGTGTTATTTAATAATTCGATTGAAAATGACTCTATTAAAGCTAGCTCTCAAGTTCGATTGCCGAGCCACACCAGCATATGATTGGTGACAATTTTCATATAAAATATATCACCAAGCGATCATTAGAATATGCCCGGATATGTTCACTGTACAATTTAAACCTAAGCCTCTCAATGCTATATACAAGCAAACTTCGTATAAGTTATTGCTTTAAACAACAGTTTGTTTAAATACATCAATTATAATCTAAACCGAAAATACTTAAAAGTTTACTTAAATATAACTCTGAGATAACCTTTGATCGAAATAAATGTTTTTTTTTATTGAATAAATTTTTTATATTATTCAAGTAGCTAATATGAAAGGTTCGATGGATTGATCTACCAGTGAAGTTTAAAAGAAAAATATTATCCTAAAACAGATCCCTTGATGGGCGTCGGTCTGGGTGTAGGGGCCGTTGGGTGTGGGAGTTGGCGTGCCACCCGGAGTCGGTGTACCGATGCCGGGCGAGACTAACGTAGGACTATTCATCGAGGATCATAAGCGACGCGCTGATAGTGATCCCAATGCACCACCATTTGATGACTTACGCAACTATGCCTATGAAGGCGGTGGTAGCACTGCTGGATCTTTGTCTTCACTGGCGTCTGGTAAGAAAGCTATTTACTTAATTATACGTCACCTTATAATATTTTTATATTGTAGTTTTTAATAATCTAATCTAATATCATCAACTAGACTACTTAATTCAAAAATAACTTCATTAATAGCTGTAATTAACTCGCTTGTTATTAATACATCTAATCATTAAATTAATAATAATGGAACAAAATTTAAAATAAATACGACGTTTGTAGAAGTATTATAATTTGACTGAATTGTCATGTAGGGTCACCGGTCACCGTATATAAATACACTGGAAATTAGAGGCGGTGTCCCTGTCGGGTCGTTTAATATTTTACTAGACCTATTACCATATCATATATATAACTTTAAGTAATAATTATGTGAAATTCGGACTTCAAATAAAGCACAATGAAGTTAAAGATTATTTCATTATTCTAAAAATATATGTCATATAATAATAATAATAAATTTACTTGAACAAGATACACTGTGATAGAGAAGTTTTATTTTACGACATACAGTATTGCTACACGTTTATGTATTCTAGCATCTGAATTAATTGTTCCATTAATACCTGTCCATCCACCAGGTACCGATGACGAAGTGCACGAATATGATTACCTCGGTGCATGGGGACCGCGGTTCGACAAACTGGCCGACCTATACGGACCAGACATGGACGAGCAACTGTAGACTTCCCATTCTCCTACCGATGTAAGCGCACTCATATGCGCATCTTAGTCAATTGTCTCCCAATAACGTACCCTATAAGCCATACTAAACTCGCTCTCTCGGAAACGAAGAGATATACTTCTTTATTCATCCTTGGAGTTTTATAATAAGCGAGCTCTCGTAACAGCGTCGAGTTTCGACGGTAGGCTCTGCTGTGATTTATAATTCTTATCAATTTTATACGACTTTATTTTCAGCAAACATAGATTAAGTAATCATTTAAGGTATCTAATTTAATCTCATCGGTTTTATAAATTTTAAACGTACATCGTCACCAAATATTTGATATAAGTTTGTATTCGAGTTAGCCATATAGTTATGAGAGTCAGTTTGCATTTAGAGTTACGAATGTTTAAGCATTTTTCTACGGTGGGGTCATATTATGTGAATCAGGATTGAGGGTGTTTGTAGATAGTGTGCTGTAAATGTGAATAATTTATACGAGTATTTGTAAGTTCACGGCTTTACGTGATATCACTAAATATTATGGCCCTCCGTAAGAGATCACAGTTAGTATAAAGGAATATGTTATATTTTATTATAATGATAGTAGTAGATAATTATTTTACGAGGCGACGATGCTCGTTCCAACGTTTCAACTGGTTTTGTAAATACAGTATACACGTTGAAGCATCTGACACTGATTTTAATGGAAATAACGATGATAATCTAGTCTATAAGTAAACTGTACAGTGACTGGTGTTCCTCTCCTAATGTCTCCATGTAGTATTAGCTTAATTATTCGGTAACGACTTAATTTACTCATACAGTAGGAAACTAAATAATATGAATAGTTCATAAGAAGGTAATACAGTACGTACGCATGATAGGAAGGATGTATTTATCTGCGTGTTAGTAGCATACTAATATGAACGTGCATTAGACTATATTATATGTGAATGTCGGTATAAGATTGTGTGTGAGTGGGTCGATGCGCCGCGCGCGCCGCGCCCCGTACATTCCGAACGAATCGCTGATGATTGGGACTGTGCCAATTTCTTAGCATCATCGATGCAGCTAATGACGGTAGAGTTAAACGTTTGCACTTTATTTACTCGTATGGTTATAACAAGATAAATTTAGTCGCACCTAGGAAAATATCAATAACTTATTAAGAGTGTTGTGCTAGAGAGTATTATATCGATTTTGACGTGAGACACTCGTTTTGGATCCGTAGTAGTCATTAATTAATAAAATAATTATTATTAAGTATTTATAGTAAAATTAAATAATCAAAAAGTATCCAAACGTTGTCTCATGTCGACATCGAATTACGGTCAGTGTAAGTTTTTAGAAATATTGCGTTAAAATGACTGATTTTATTATGCGTTTGAAAGCCTAAGATCTTTAGAGTGGGTTTAATTAGAACTTTATTTACTTATAAGTTCACGCTATAGTTTGCACTGATAACAGTTAATTATTATCCAAGTAACTACAACAATGTTCGAGCATAACTTGTTATTCATTAAAGTGTAGGTTAACTTCATAGATATTATAGTTAATTTTAATATCATTACACTGCCAGCGTCGTACATATTGACGAATTACTATAGTGTTTTTGGGATCCGATTTTATATTTCTGTCGTATACAACGTTATATTGTAAGTTTTTTATAATGTGTTTTATTTTCGCGTACAGTCGTCGTCTCGAGGGCGAGTTGATTTTCCATAGTTAAATTTTTCGTTAAGCTCTGCGGTCAACAAATTTAACGTTTGAGTATATAATGATTAAATTTTTTAATTTAATCCATAAATCTAATATATCTAAATATTTTATAAAACCCGCAGTAATATAAACATATGCAAAATACTTTTACATGAACTTTAAATACATGTTAATTATAAATACTGACATTATTTCTGTTACTTATTTCCGTTAAAAATAACAATTTGGAGATGTTCTCGTGCGCTATTCAAAAGTAGTTGATTCACAATCTCAATGAATAATTCTGCTTGATTTACATTGTATTCTAACACAGTCACGAATGTACACTAAATGTAGACAGCAGAGCACTCATCACCCCCCGTACAGAGTACGAAAGGCATGCCTTTACGTCACTTGAATACTGTTGCTTATTCTATTTAAGAAATGTATTTCATTTGTACCAACACGGATATTTATGTTTTCAATTGTGATTATTTAGTTGTACAACTCTGATGATGATTACACAAAAGATAAATAAAATATGATAAAAAAGTATTTGGTTTTATTTAACATAACGTTCTCGTATATTTTTCTTACCCAAAATTTTGCTATTTATTTCGTTATATCCATCCATAATGTATCCAAACGTACGCCCAAAACTTTATCTTTTATAGTGTACTGTACATTTCTATATCATTTCAATTCTGTATTTTATAGAAAAAAAAAGGTTAGATAAAGTCAGAAGAATTTTTTAATACTTATCCTTATGGGCACAATGAAAAGGAATTTTACAATAAGCGACATATTCAGTCAATCGTATAATCCAATACTCTTGTTGTATAATTAAAATTGTAAGAAGTATTGAGGACATTCAGAGTATCGAAAATTCTACGATTAGATTTTATTCAAAATTATTCAACCGTTATAGTTTACATTGGGTCCGGATAAACCTTAACATCAACCAGAATATATATTTAAATATAAAAAGAAACAGAATGTATAATAATCACTACATTGTACTATTAAAATGATACATTACAAAAATCTAAGTTTTAATTAACCAGGAGTAGGATAGTTGACACCTGGCTGCTACACTAGCAATGCTTACTATACGGTACTATACAGTAAGACAAATTTATTTACCTATCCGACAGTCTTCATCATTCCAAATAGTTACATAATTATTTTTTTACGTTTAAGGGCAACAAAACTTCTATCAAAATTTGAGTTTTACAAATATAACAATTACTTGCCCAGAATATAGAAGTAAAACCCACTTTCTAGACTCCGATCCAGGGGACTTTTTCTTTAGGAAAACTCATTTCTTTTCATACAAAATCTAATACTAATTCTATATTCATAACCATCTATCCCCCTATACATTAAGGTCTTCAACCCCATGCTTCATTTTCTTTACGTCATAAATCCTTCAAACATTGTCGCCCTGCTTGTCAAAATTATAATATTTAATTGACTAACTGTATGTTTATTAACAATCTGTGCTGTAACGGACAAAATTTCGAAATAATAGTTTATATAAGTAAGTATAGTATACTTATATAAATAATAATTCAATACGAAATTACGAAAACTGAAGTCAGCCTATATTCGATTTTACTAAATCTTTGTGGAAATCGTCCGCCGCAACTTCGAAACGACTAATACGAAACGATAAAATATTTAATTATGTGTAATACAAATTTTACAGGTAATAAAATCGTTGTTATTTGTTTTGTTGTTGTGGTTTTTACAAATATTTTCAAAGATCACTACCAAGTTATTGGCACCTATCCTATCTTATCCCACCTATATTAGAGTAGTTGAAAAATTCAAAAACATATCAGTTATTTCTAATACGAATTAAAATACGTGATAAAGATCATTGGATTCGTAATGACACCGAGAGAAACATGTGAAATGTGCAAACTCGCATATAAATGTATGGCTAAATTACATACAATGAAAGATTACAAGAAAAGAATATTACTCTTTTGCAAATTACTGATAAGTTGTAAAACAGAAATCTAAACGAGAAAATACATCCAACTTCATCTATATTGTTAATACATTTTATTTATTGCTAAAACTAGATTTCTCAGCACTATAATCGCTGCGTCAAAACTCTTCCTTGAAACGGGCCTTCACATATAACGATATATTTACAATATTAAATACAGATGTAATTAATTGAAAAAAAAAACTTTATTATTCAGACACAAACATAGGAAAACTATCAACAGGATTTTTTTTATCTTAGTTGTCATTTAGAATTAATCTACTCATACAAATTTTGTTAAGAGATCTTATATTATATATTTATAGCTAAGTATCGATATATTAAGCTT